>RJWT010044008.1:0-11861 GCA_004365215.1 Cuniculus paca
AGTTTCATTTTATTCTGATTTGTTTGATTTTATTATACTTGATGGCATGGACAGCTATTTTAAAGACAACAAAATATATAATTGCAGCCATCGAGGATGTCCAATTATCTTGTTTAGAAACCCTGTATGGCTTTGTTTGTTTTGATTGATTTTACTCTATTCTGCGTGGTTTCATTGTAATATGTCTGAAGGTGTAGACAACTATTCTGAAGATAACAAATATTATGGTAGCCAATGCTGTTTCGCTAATATCTTGAAATTCTATATTGCTTACATTGTTCTGCTTTGTTTGTTTTGTTTTATTATGTTTTGTTTTGTTTCTACTATTTTAGTTTGTTGCATTTTGTTTGATTTTACTTATCCCTGATGGTATGGGCAGGTATACTGCAGATAACAAGAGCCATTATGGTAGCCTTATCGATTGCTTTGTTTTTTTTTTTACACTGTTATATGTTCATTGCTTTGTTTTGATTGACTTTACTCTGTTTTGTTTTGTTTGGTTGTATTCTTTTCAAAATAAAAAAAATTTAAAAAAAGAAAGTTACTTAAAATATGACTACTTTTGACCCAACATTCTATTTCTATGAAGGCGAATTATGATGTACAAGTATTTACTGCTTTAGAAAGCTATTCACAATTCATAAGGCTT
The DNA here is from genome assembly GCA_004365215.1 of Cuniculus paca. Taxonomy (NCBI): domain Eukaryota; kingdom Metazoa; phylum Chordata; class Mammalia; order Rodentia; family Cuniculidae; genus Cuniculus; species Cuniculus paca. The sequence goes on from RJWT010044008.1 coordinate 650, forward strand.
TTTTAGTATGAATAGAACATCTTTTCATTTTAAAAACAAAAAAGAATAAAAACAATTGTCTTGGTTACTTTCTTTGTTGCTGAGACAAAAACACCTGACACCCAAAATTAGGAAAGAAAAGGTTTATTTAGCTTACAGTTTCTGGAGATTTCAGTCCATAATCAGCTGGCTCCAAGGCAGGGTGGCATGGCACTGGGGCAACTCTTCAAGGCAGCAGCCAGAGCAAAAGAACAAAACACAAGCCTCTTCTCTACCCGCAAATTGTACACAAGCCACACCCCCACCAAAACCTTCAGGGTGGATGTAATACTCACAAAATGTCCTTGCCCTCCTTTGCACAGGATGAGGATATTTACAAAGTAAGAACCCTGGCTTCCTGCTGAGTCTCTCAGTTAAACTTCTAAACTTCTCCAGTTGACACAATGTATTAACCATAAGAACAATGATACAGAGTTTCAAAACAAAATAATAGAATAACACTGGTTAATATATTGCATATTGTTATCTTCAAAGTAGTTGATCAGATTACAAGATTTAGGCATGAAAAAAATGATCAAACAATTGAACAATGAAAATACAAAGTTTTCTTTTAATAGTTCTTTTAATAGTGTTCTTTTAATAGATTAATAGTATAGTTATGAATCTTGTAAATATATATATAATATATATATAATCTTTTCCCTTCAAGAACATTATTAATAGGGAGAAACATATCTGTTTATATGTATTCCCACACATACATAAAAAAATTCTGGAAAAATATCCTTGTTTAACAATAGTTATTTCTGGGCTGTTGAGTTATGGATGATTTTTATTTTTCTTCTTTCTGTTTATCTGTAATTTTCTAACAAGTACACATGAACTGGGTTATCAGGGATCTGACCAAGATCCCCAATCTCCCAAACAAGTGTACAGCAAAGGCTCAAATAAATGAGACAAGTGGTATGATTTTAGAGCTCCAGGAGGGTCAAAACTCTATAACAGAATGCAATACTCTGAGGGCTGAGACCAGGAATGTCTCTGAGTGGTCCCAGAGACATTTATTTAGTTTTCAACCAATGATGGGATTACAGTGGAAAATGCAGGAAACTGAGCAGGATTTGGGGAGTGGTTCAAGGACTTTCCCAAGTAACAGATTATGTTAATTTAGGAGAAGTATCTTAGGAGAAAATCTCAAAATTGACTTTCACTATAGGAGTGAAATGCCTGCAGCTACAATCTCTATCTTGTTAACTGAGGGTAGAGCCAGGTGTCCTCAGCTGTGGCCTTATCTTGTGCTTTGAGGCATCTCTTTGTTCTCGGGTTGGCCATGCCAAAGCCCTGCACATGTGTTCAGTTTCCAGCTTCAATGGCTCCTAACACTGGGTAGTGTTTTTTTCAGCTTTTAAAAGATTAAAATTGTGAAAGAGAGACAGAAGTATGATTCTACTGAACAACAAACATGCATATGAAAGGAAAGAAATATTTTAATAATGGCTTTCCCATATGCCTTACTGTATTTCCAATTTTCTTCAAGGAATATAGACAGCAATAGTAAAGTTAAAGGAGCAAAGTTAAAGAGAAAAGGTTTGCTTAACTCACCATTTTTAGAAGGTTCAATTCCTAATTGGCTGGCTCCAAGGCAGTGGCATAGGAGAGGAATATCACAGAGAAGAAACAGTTCACGGTGGGCAGAAGGTAGCAAAGCAGTGAAGAAGTAAAGAAACAGCAAGCAGCAACCAATAACAACAGCCCTTTTTCTGTCCCTTATCCTTGTTACCTGCCTTTAAGACAGGTAGCACTCACACCCAGCCTGGTCCTTCCCATTATCCACACCCAAAACTATGGCAAACCAACCAGTGGAATAATTTATTAATCACACACCCTTGATCCAAGCATCACATGCTTAATCCTAGAATCACTTAAATCCAGCACCACACACCCTAGCTCCAGCCACCTCCCAAAACCCCAAGCTATCAAACCTCATGAGTGGAATCAGTGCTTTTATAAAAAGGATCCTAGAGAGTTCTTTTGCCTACATGTGAGAACACAATGAAAAGTCAGTGGTCTATAAACCAGAGGATGTTGCTCATCAAAACCCAATTATACGACACCCTCATCTGGAATTTCAGGACTCCAATAATATCTTAAACAAATTACTGTTGCTTATAAGTCAGCTGGCCTAGAATACTTTATTGTTCAATCCCAAATTGACTAAGATATAATATTAGAGGTTAAGCCTCTTTTATGTTTTTTTTTATTTATTTATTTTTGGCACCGAGGATTGAACTCACTAAGCCTCTTTTAGATCTCTGAATCCTGCCTTTGCATTCTGCTATGTATGTTTTGAAACTCTGCTCTGGCTTTTCCATTTTCTCTGAGGTTTACCCTTTCTTTAACCATCAGCATTGAACTGTGATCCAAACACTGTTCAACTAAATATCACCAATGTATACATTTTTCAAATTTTTAATATTTTGAAACTGTGTCCATTTATTGAGGACTACTAGATGCTTGATTTTGTAATAAATCAAGTCAAATTCTATCAGTTTTCAATTCAAAAACCCACCTTATTCCAAGATCAGTTTATTATTACAAGTTGTCAAGAGTTGTGCATACATTTATGTCACATTCACTGTCCACATATTATCTGAAATTACCTTATTCATTTATTTGTGAAATATTCTTATCTTTCTTACCTATGTGTTACTTAAAGACAGATGTAATGTCTCTTTTTCTTTACTACATCTTCAGTACCTACAATAGTGTCTAGAACAGAGTTTGTGTCCAGTAAGTTCTTGTCAAGGAGAAAATCTAAAGCAGAAGACATTTTTCTGGAAACACTTAACCAACTGCAATCAGAGAAAGGCATTCATGAGTCTCAGATAGCAACCTTTTCTGAAAAGTTACTTGATTCCTGGGCATACATTGAAAACCTCCACATAAGTTTTTTTTTTTCCAGAAAATTACTTACTGTTAGGAATATACTAAAATTCTGACCTATACTCTAAGCAATTCATACAACTTCTGTGTGATCTGGAAAACTCCTACCCACCAATTTTATCTGCATCATCAAGTCTTTTTTTAAAGAATCGAAAGCAGCACTTTTAAACCATATGTGAAATTCCAACTACATATTCAGCAATTCTCTTTATTGTTTTACTAACTTCTTGGAGGTTTCCCTTGTTAAGCCCAAGTAAATTTCATTTGTGTTGTTTGTACTGCAATAATATTTGCTATGGTTTTGATATGGGTTGTGTCTATTCTCCAAGGGTCTGTGTGTTAGGATCTTAGTCTGCAGTATAGTAGTGCCAAGAGATGATGGCACCCTTAGGAGGTACTATCTGGTGAGAAGTATTTAAGTCTTTGGGGGAAATACTCTTAGAAGGGATTGAAGGAGCTCTTGTGGGACCCTAAAGCTCCTGCAAGAATAAGTTGCAGGAATAAGCTGCATTTTAAGAACAAGACTGATCTCAGAATCACTCTCTGGACTCCTGTCTGGTGCTGTGATCTATCCCTCTCACATGTGCTCCAGCCATCTGCCATGAGACTCTCACAAAGTCAAGATCTGGCACTGTGCCCTTGAATCTCCAGAACCATGGTCTAAATAAATATCTTTTCTTCAGAAAGTTAGCCCACCTCCTGCCTCAGGTATTGCATTGCAGTAACAAAAACTAATAAAATGTAAATATATAAACAGTCTAAATATATCTTTATATGGGATTTGGGGAGATTTCTTGGAGTGCCCTTGAGATATCATTAAGAGTGAAAACTGCTGCGAAGCTTTATTCTTGTTATGGTGGTTTTCTTCCTTATTTTTGTGTATGGGTAAAAACATCCTGATGACAAAGATGCCCTTAAGCCTTTGTACTTCTACAGAAATGTTCCCACTGAGTTCAACAACTCTTGATGAATCATTGTAAGATAGTTTGTTGTTTAAATTCCTATAGTATACGAGGGTCATAAAGAATCTTCAACCTCTTTTTAACATTCCTACTAGCTTTTACAACATATGCAAGTGGCATCTTCAGGAATACAGAAAAAGAACTCTGATATGTGATGAAAAGATGTAAAAGAAAAGTATATTAGACAGCAGAGAGAAATAAAAGCTGCTAAGGGCTCACTTTATTTCCCATAAAGTTTGAATCAGGTCCAATTTTTTTGAGCCTTGTCATAGTTACTTTTCTCATTGCTGAGACAAAATGCCCTACACCCAAAGTTAAGAGAAGAAAGGGGTTTTTAAATTATTTTTTTATTTTAAAGAGAATAAAACAGAACAAAACAAAACACAGTAGAACAAAACACAGCAGATCAGAACAGAACAATGCAAGCAATACAGGACTTCAAAACAAGACAACAGGAAATCTATGGCTACCATCATGTCTCCTGTTTTCTTCGAAATAGCTGTTCATACCTCCATATGCAACAAACTCAAACAAAACCAAATAGGTTTATTTGGCCTACAGTCTTACAGGTTTCAGTCCATATTTGGCTGGCTTCAAGCCATGGTGGCATGATGATATGGAGAAACAGTTCATGGTGGGCAGAAAGTACCAAAGCAAGCAAGGGAGGACCACAGCTATTTCTATCCTTTATATCTTATCCAGGCTACTTAAAGCAGGTGGAACTCACACCCTTAATCCTTGATCCTAGCAGTGCACCATGAATCAATCCCAGCAACACATACTCAAGATCCAGCCACATCTGCAAAAGCCCCACCTATGACCACATGAGGTTTTTTCGGGGGGGGACATGTAGACACAAGTCATTACAGGCCTAGAATTAGAAGGCAGTAATAAGCTTCTATTTTAGGAAATTGTGTTAATCAGAAATTGTGACAATACTGAATTATTGCAGGTCACATGAAAATCCTGTCCTAGGGTGGTAGAGTTGAAATGTGTCCAATTCCGATTGCTAAGAGAAAGAGCTTAACTAACACTAAATTTCTTCATATAAGAGTTCATGACAGCTGGGCCTGGTGGTGCATGCCTATAATCCCAGCACTCGGGAGGCTGAAACAGGACAACCGTTGTGAGTTCAAGACCAGCCTGGGCTACAAAGTGAGCTCAAGGCCAGCCTGAACAGCATAGTGAGATCCTGTCTCAATAAGACAAGGGCTGAGGATTTAGCTCAGTGGCCTAAGTGCCTGCCTGGCAAGCACAAAGTTGTGAGTTCAATCCCCAGTGCTGCAAAAAAAAAAATAAAATAAAATAACAGTTCCTGACTATTCCAATCTACAGCGATACTTACATGGAGTTTCCAAGGGATTTTTCTTTTCCATGATCTTTGCTGTTTCCAAAATAAATAAATAAAACTTATTCATTGTAGTGTGAAAGAATCTTTGTGGCCATGTGTTCCATGTATCCACATTTCTTTTCTGCTCAGCCATGCTAGAAAAGTATGATAACTTGTCTCTAAAGATGAGTCAGTCCGCTATTGGCCCTATAACCTTGTGTTCTACCTCCCAGTTTCCACAACCTCATGTTACATCCTCCTCTACTTACAATAGAATGTGGTAGAATGACACTGTTTGACTTCTAAGACTAAATCATAACATTTCTTGTAGCTTCTACCTGTTCTGCAGATAATGGCTCTGCTTAAGATCCTGTGTGAAACATAGCTTACCTGCTGTCAAAAACACAAAGTTCAAGAGCTGGGGATTTAGCTCAATGGTGTAGGCACCTGCCTGGCAAGCACAAGGACACAAGTTCAACCCCTGGTTCCACCCAAAAAAAACCAAAACACCAAGTTGAAGGACAGACTGTGATAGTGTAAGGACAAATGCAACTCAGAATTAAGAAGTTTAATTCTCCATGTGGAAAATAAAGGAAGAGATTTCTCTCTCCTTTTCTTATACCATTTACTTCAGGAAATTTGAAATTGTTAAGTTCCTTCTGTTCTGCTTGAAATTTACCTGAGTCCTTTTGAAAGACAGGTTATTTGTCTGCTGTATTACTTAGGAGTGCCTTTCTCCAGGTGCTGGAGGCCATTGCTTTGAAATGTAAAAACAATGTCCAGAGAAATAGCGCCAGTCTCCCAGTTTCTCTGAAAGGACAGGAGCCTAACTTCCCTGATAGCTTTCTTCAAGTTGCAAAACTTTCTGCAGTCATAAAGGTATAAGAAGTTAGTTTGTAGGGGAGGTCAAAGATGATAGCTGGCAGCAATTGCCTGCCATGGAGGAAGCAATGGTGGACACACAGCCCAGGGAATCCTCAGATGCCAGCAGTCCCAGTCAATACCAAACCATGACTATGAGATACACTAAACCAGAACTGTCTGTCTGAGCCCAGTCAACCACAGAACCATGAGAGACAACAAATTGTTTTAAGTCACTGTTAGGGGAATAGTTTATTATTCACCAAGATATAAGAAAAACAAGTGTCTTGTTTTTGTCGCTAAGAACCCTGACTCATATTACCTCTCCTCCTCTATGGGGTGAAGGTCCTGAGAAGCACAGTTTTTTTCCGTTCCTAAATTACCTCTTGCAACTGGTGTTACTTTTTGCACAAAGTAGCTGTGTAGCTCTAATAACAGTGTATGAGGAACTGTCAAGACTGAAGCTGTGGGGAAGACCATATTTTATTCCTGTACCTGTTACAGGCAACTGAGATAGTTAGAAATATGATAGGCAGATAGGGCCAGGCCCTCAAGAAAGTCAACACAGAGGACGGGATGTCTTGTGACCTTGGAGGACACAAACACCTCCCGCTGCAAACCAAATCTCAAAACAAGGCAAAACAAATACAACCACACCCTAAGCAGAAACATCAGGGATTGACATTCTAAATAGGCATGGATCACCTTGACCATCCCAATCTCCTATAGGAAGAGTCACTGATCCTAAAGAATGCTGGCTTGCTACTTGACTCGTTTCCCTATTCATCCCTGATTTGGTCAATTTTACCTGAATGATTAATCTTATTGGTTGACCATAGTTCTGTCCCACCTCATGCCCGTTTGCCTTGTGAGTTCCCAGGTTTTCCCCATCTTGGACCCACCTCACCTCATGGTTTTACTCTATAAAAGCCCCTAGAAAAGCCAGTCTTTGGCAACCCACTCGGAACCCCTTCTGTCTCTCTCTCAGACAGAAGTTTTCTTTCTCTCAATAAATATATCCTGTTCATAACCTCTGTTGTTCCTGAAATTCATTCTTCGATTTTAGAGAACATGAACTTGTGCAGAACATCTAGTAGGTTGGGAGTTTCATTCCCCTATATCATAATGTCATACCTACAGGCAGGCTGACCTCAGAGTAAATATCAGCAAATATACTGAGGGAGGAAGAGTGTATATGGGTTTTAAGGTTGGTGGGGTAATTTTAAGGAATCTCAAAAAAATCTGAATAAAATGTTTGAGTTTAAGGTTGTAGGGGAAATCAGCACAGGTTGGTACACAAAGCTGGCATCAGGGGACTGCAGGGAAAACTTAGATCTGTGCTAAAAAATTTTATCACCCTTGCTTCTTGTTTACCAGGGGCAACTCATTGCCATTAATGGAGGGTCCATTGTTTGTATGGGGCAGCTCAACGTCTCCTTCAGGTCACTCTCAGACCAGTCCTGACAGCAACATCTGGGGAGGATTCTACACCATGCCACACTGTACCACACTGTAATGTTCAGGGGTGGACAGCAAGCTACTACTATGTCACATCATGCCACTCCTCTGCTAGAACATGTAGCTCACAGTAATCCTAAACCCGGAGTTGGAATGAGGGAAAAATCAAGTTATATCATGTACAGGTACAAATTCTCTATGGTGAATGTGATTGATATGTATATCTAAATTTTACCAATAAAATCTGATTGAAGAGAAAAATATTTTTAAAGGATAATTAATTTGAAGATGGAGAAGGAAAAAAGAACGATGATAGAAAGCTACTCAGTACTAGTAGGGAGAATTTGAAAGTGAATTAGTGGTGAATTTCTTGTCTGAAGTTTGTTTCATTGAAATCTTTGTTCCCTGTAGACCCAGGGAATCTGATTGGCTCCCTGGCTTGTCTTTTATCCTAACCTTGAATTTCTTCTGCTCTGTAACCTTCTGTCCCTGTGAGGCCTTTATAAGCAAGTAGTTTAGGTTAAAAGATTAAATAGATGAGAAGTTTGGGATTCTTATGTTAATCATGCTACCTAGGAACTTCCTGGTCTTTAATACTTTGTCACTGTCTAATTGTTTGAGTTTAGCTGCCTTTGTCTTTCTAATTCCTCAGAGTCTAGATAGCTTTGCCCTTCTAATTACTGGAGTCTAGCTGCACAGATCAAAACTGCCTTATTAATTTTTAATAAAGTTCAATGACGACTTCATCCTACGTTTTCCCTACATATGGTAGCCCCTGTCCCTACAGGTGCTAATATACTTCCTTGCTTAAATCTCTTTTTGGACAGATTGAGATTTAAATAAAATAAAAGCACATTGGATGCAATATGTGTCAGTTGAACTGAATTGATTATTTTTATCTAACAGCTGCTTCTAAAAGAGCATTTGCTTCTGTTTGTTTACACACTCCACAGATGATTTCTCTACAGTTTAAAGCTAATATAAATGAAATTATGTTTGGAGATTATTGAGATGGGATCATATTTTAAAAAAAAATTTTCAAGTCCTGCCCTTAATTCACTGAATGTTTTGCTCTTATTTCACTTAGGTAACACCATTTGGAGTTTTTGTGGCTACAGTTTCCCACTGTAATAGTGTATTTAAAAGCTCCGTATTTATTGACTTAGGGACCTATTTCATAAGCACCCAGAAGACATTGTAGAGACTGAAACAAAATGATTAAGCACACATACATACACACACACACACACACACACACACACACACACACAGAGGAAGAATAGAGGGACCTACTGCTCCATTTTTCTAGAGCATCACTCTGTTCATGTAGCAATTATTGGATTATGTTTCTGCAGAGTTACTGTCTCCTGCCATTTGACATACTCCTTACATACTACTCACTCAGAGATTTGAAGATAAAAGCCATTTGGATATCATCTCCATGCTTTTTCAAGCATTGGCAAATACCTTTTAGTTGCAATTTAAATTGAACTTTGGAAACTGCTTGCCATAGCTAACTTGAATGCTTTCTGATGTGATTAGTCTCTAACAGAGAAGCTCAGAAAAGATTGGTTGGCAGCATCAATTTCCTCTCCTTACTTATATTTATTTTTTAAAAGCCTGCCATAGAAATATTATAGACAGGTAAGTTATTTAAACATATTATAAGCAGTCAGACAGTAATGGGCCTTCAAGAGGTCAGTACAGAAAGCAACTGTGGTTGGAGGCACATTCACTAAAGCCCATGCTATAAGAGAAACAAGAGCTACTACACCCATATACTTCCCCTAGGGGTAAACAGCAGAGATTGATATTCTAAATAGGCATCAATCACCTTGGGTGGAAGATGAAAACCTCCTTAACCCACCCTTTACAGAAAAGTTCTTGTTCATCCCATATGTGCTTGCTATTGCTTCCCAATTCGATCCTCATTTAATCAATACTACCTAATTGATTATACTTGTTGTAATATTACTGGTTCACCATAGTTTTGCCCCAACTCACACTCATCCTGTGATTTTTCCATTGGATGAATACTACCTAAGTGACTGTATTTGTAATCTTATTGATTGATTGTAGTTCTGTCCCACTATAGAACCACCTCACTTCATGGTTTTATTCTTTAGAACTCCTTTGAGAATTGGGGTCCCTGGCCACCCATTCAGGACCTCTTACATCTCTGTTAGAAGCTTTTAATTTTTTCTCCTAGTCTCTGTTGTTCCTAGAATTTATTCTTTAGTTTTAGAGAACACAGCATCAGCATATCAGACAGCTAACAGGTTGGGAGTTATATGTTTCCTATATTATTTAAAAGTCCTCCATCATTTCTATATCATTTGGAGGTCCCACCAAGATAATTAGATTTGGATGAAGATAAGAGTTTGCTTTTGTTTCATACAAACTGCATTGTGACTCACTTAGGTAATTAAAAATTTGATGTTTTTTATTTTATGTTTTTGTCAATTGCTTTTATGTTTTGTCAATTGTTAAAATGATAATAAATTTAAGTTAAGAACATGGGAAGGTTATGATGCTTCTTTAATGGAACATTTTATTCCTGTTTTGTATATTCCCTGTTACATCTGGAATTAATCTCTTATTAGCATTCCTTGTTTGATCTGACTATGGTAGGTAGTTTGTTATCTCAGAAAACAGTGTTAAGCAAAAGTAATGTTAGCACAACCCCTCGTGGACTTTGATATGAAATGCTGTAAAATGGTCTTTTTATAAAATGTAGTACATATTTAGAGAATATGCCTGCCTATTAATAAGTTATGGGATGCCTTCCACAGGTTCAAAGAGGATAGGTTGGTGGTTGTTCTTAACATGTGGCAGATGAGTTTCACTGAGAAAAACTTGCCTGATCCTTCTCTACACTCTAGAGAAAATGTCAGGCCTGTTTTGCCTCAGTTTCCTTTCTGGTCTAATCTTCTGCTGGTGAGGAGACAATCTTTCCTGATCTTTCCCCATCACTTTGCACTTTCTTTATTTGGAGCCAGGTAAGGTTAGAGAGACAGGAAGTCTAAACTGCCCCAACCTTTTCCTCCTAACCAACAACTAAAAACCTTTAAGTTAAGCTCATAGAAAATGAGTGTTTGCTAATGCCAAAGACAGGGAAGTCATTTTAGACGAGGAACATATGTCCCATCTCTGGATCAGTTGCGACATCAAAATTTTGACCATCCAGGAGAATACACGTAAAAGCCACTGTGGAAAGACCCTGCAGAAAGAACCAACTTCTGGGTGGAATAAGAAGGAAATATTTCCCCAAGCACAATACCAAAATAACCAAAACACATTTAGCCTAGGGAAGAATCTCCCACCTTCTCTCTTCTTTTCTAGGTCTGGTTCTCATCATTTATGTGTATAGACAATGAAAATATTTTGGTAGTAAGTTGTGGACTTTGAAACTTTTAATGTAAACTTATAAAATGTTGTGCAGTGATTTTTGGGACTTCAGACAGCTTGGATTTTTATCTGTTCCTTATGGAACTTTAATGAACAGTAGTCACTCTGTCAGATAATTAAATGTTCTTAGAGCAACTGCTACCCTTAAAGCAGAGGACATGTTTCCCCAGCACCTTTCAGTAAATTCCCATTGAACCCAATGTTCAATGGAATACTGACCAAACAGGCAGCTGGATTCCTTTTTGGAGACTGATCTCTGGTTGTGTGGACC
>RJWT010044009.1:0-11870 GCA_004365215.1 Cuniculus paca
CCATGAGCTTGTTAGAGAAAACGTAGTGATCGTGAAGGGTTGATGACAGTTCTGGGTCCTCTTTTTTAGGACCATCTGTTTTCATTTATATTCAGTTGTTCATCTGTTATTCATTCAAGAAGGGTTAGTGGTAGCTTAGATATTCAAGCAATGGAATTTTCATAGAAAGGAAATATAGTCAATGGTCAGAAAATATTGAGACAGAATTCATTTTATATATAATATACACATAACTATAATAATATATAATATGTTTATGACTAAAATAACAATTTCTCTTTTGTGTAGCCTTTCATCTTTTTCATTGTACTGAAAATCATTATGAATAATAATGCTACAGTTTCTGAGGCAAGTATCTGTTCAGTTCTATGATTCTTAACCTTGAGTTCTTATACTCTGAAGATGTGCAATAAATGTTGGCCTTTATCCTGGAACATCAGATAAACACTCACATGTAAAGCTTTATTTTTATGTGAAAGCAAGTAAGATTGTTTTATTAAGTAAGATATAAAGTTCACATGAGATTTTAATACAAAACACTTGGACCACTTCGAACTATGTCCTTTAGACTTCTAGGGGCACACTTTGACTCTTCTCAAATGCTTCTTATTCACTCATTCATCCTAAAACAGAACAATAAAGGCCCAAAGACATGAATATTTTTTAAATAGTAAGTTGGACTTCATTAAAATGAAAATCTTTGCTCCTTTAAAAATATCATTAAGAAAATGAAGAGGAGACAGTAACTAGGAGAAAATATTTGCAGTGTACATACCTGACAAAAGTCTTATATCAAGAATATACTAGTAACTGACAGATTAAAAAGATAACTCAATTTAGAAATGGACAAAAAATTTACACACTTCCCAAAAGACTATCGATACACTAATAAAAAGTTAGCATATGTAAGTGGACAAAAATATGCTTATCATTAGTAATCAGAGAAATACTAATTGAGGCTACAGTGCAACATTACTACAGTAGTAGTAATTAGCTAAAATTAAAAATACTATCAAGTGTTGGTGAGTGTTCCGGTCTGATTAAATATCCTCAAAATTCACACGTTCAGCTCTCACTGTGCTGGCACATGTACTAAAATTGTAACAATACAGACAAGATTACCACAGCCCCTGCACAACTGCAAATTCATAAACCAAATTCATGCAAATTTATGCAACAGTCAATATTCGGGTCTGAAAATTCATGAAGCGCTCAATATTTTTAAAAATTTATATGTTGACGTTTAATCACTGATGTGATAGTATTAAGAGGTGCAGCCTTCAGGAGATGGTTAGGTCAGTGACTCTTTGTACAAGTGGTTCAGTGGAGTGCTGTAATCCTCTTAGCCAGTCTGCCCTGTGAGAAAGTAGCACAGTACCACCGATGAAGTAGAGTGAGTCTTGACCATTCACCAAAACTGCAAGCAACTTCATCTTGGATTTCTCATTCTCCAAGAGTGCAAGAAATAAATTTCTACAATTTATAAATAATCCAGTCTGTGGCATCATTTCATTGCAACCCAAATAGTCCAAAATAGAGTTCGAAGTGTTTCTATAACAATTACTTTCAATGTGGAAGTCTCTTTAAAACCTAGCAATGCTCACAGGCAGAAAGGGTTTGGAGGTGTAGACTTTAAGAAACCCTAAATTGCTGTAAATAGAGCAGTAAAGGTGACTCTGATGAGGGCTTAAAAGAAGAGAGCTGAAGAGATCATTTCAATCTTGTTGATGACCTAAGTGGACTGGAACAGAATGTTAATAAGAATAAGGATGATTCCAGCAATTTTGATGAGGTCTCACAGAAATGAGAAAAAAGGCATTGGAAACTGGGATAATGTCACTCAGTATAAAGGAGCAAAGAATTTGATTGAATTTTGTCTGTGTTCTAGTGCTTGTGAAAAGTAGAATTTAGGAGTGATGAACTAGAATATCTGGCTAAAGAAATCGCTAAGCAAAATGTTGAGGGTATGGTATAACTTCCTTGACTGCTTATTATAAAATTTGAGAGGGGAGAAATAAAATAAATGTGGAATTTATAATCAAAATGGAAGTAGAATTTAAGAGTTTGAAAATTCTCAGCTTGTAAAGCAGAACCCAGTTCAAGATAAGGCACCAAGACGGTGGCCAAGGAAAGGTTTGATAAGGAGGTTAGGATGGATATAAGGAAGCAGATATTATTCATCAAGATAATGAAAAAAATGACATCACAGGGATTTTGGAGATCTTTGTTACTGTCACCCACCCCAACAGGGTACCAGGGTTTGAGGGCAGAATGGTATTAAAGGAGAGGTCCAGGGCACTCGTGGAGTCTGGAGGCTCACTGCCCAGGGTTGCCTCAAGTTTGTGATTTCTGCATTCCAGAATTCTGGAGAACATTTCTCAGCCATCCCAGGTGTAGCTGCAGTGGTCCTGGCTGTGGTGTAGTCTGCAATGACTGTTCCTCTTGAGGTCATAGATGGTGAAGCTTAGTATCATCCACATGATGCTGCAGGTGCACACAGTGCATGAGATGTGAGGACAGGGCTACCTCCGTCTAGATTTCAAAGGATACCCTGAGGCTCAGGCCTAGAACTGCCACAGGGGCAGGTCACCACAAGAGTCCATGGTAGGGCACTATTTAAAGGAGTCAGGAGCTGGGGCCATCTGTGAAACCCCAGGCCACCAGCAGAATTACCAGGGTGCAACATAAACCTGACAGAGCTGTAGGCCCTCAACTTTAATCTGTGAGTCAGAAGCAAAACTCTACATTGTGCTTTCCAGAAGGTGGGACATAGGGTCAAAGACTATTCTCAAGCTTCAAGAATTAATGTTGCTTGCTTTAATGAATTTTGAGGATACCTGGGACCTATTACTTCTTTCTTCTTTCTTATTTATCCCTTTGGGACTGGACAATGTCTAGCCTATGCCTCCACGACCACTATAGGTTGGAAGAATATAACTTACTTCATTTCACAAGTTCCCAGCCATAATCTAATTTGTCTTGGAATAAATTGTGCCTTGGATCTCACTCCTAACAGATTTAGATGATACTTAGATGAGACTCAAATTTACACTTCTGGTGTTGGTGTTGGCATGATTTCAGATTTTTGAAGCTATGAGAATGGAATGAGTGTATTTTGTATGTGAGAAGGACACTGATTTTGGGATAGGCCAGCAGTCACATGCAATGAGCTGAATCTGTCCTCCAAAAATTCATATAAATGAGATAGTATTAAGAAGTAGGACCTTTAGCAGACAATTAGGTCATACAAACTCCACCCTCATAAATGAGATTAGTGTCTTTATTTTTTTAAAAATACTTTATGCGGCATCTCTTCCTCTCACTGCATTGCCATGTGAAGACACAGCGTTTGTCCCTTTTGCCACTCTACCTTCTGCTGCACAGATACAAAGCAGCAAGGCATTACCTTAGAAGCAGAGAGCAGCTCTCACCAGTAACAGACTCTGCCAACATCTTGATCATAGACTTTCCAGCTGCCAGAACTTTGAGAAATAAAACTTTTATTGCTTATAAATTACCTGGCCTAAAGCATTTATTGTAGCTGCAGGCACAGACTAAGACTGAAAGGATATAGAGCAACTAGATTCTCATTTAATTCCAGTAGGAATAGTACAACCAACGTCAGAAACAATTTGGCAGTTTCTTCAACAATTAAATGTATACTTACCTCCTAGCAATTTACTCAAGAGAAACTGAAACCTGTATCTACATAAAGATTTGTACACCAATATTTGCAGCAGTTAGAGCCGTAATAAAAATTGGAAACAATGCAAATGTCATCCGTAAGTAAAAGGAGAAACAAATCATGACATATTCATGTGTGAAATACTGTTTGGCAAAAAAGAAATAAAATATATAGACAATAACATGGACAAATTTCAACAACATTATATTAAGATAATGTTATTCCAATAAAATTCTAGAGAAGGAAAACGAATTTATAATGACAAAAAGCAGATCAGTGCTTCTCTGGGGAAATTGGGCGAGGGGGAAACTTGAATTTAGAAGGAGCGTGACAAAGTACAGTAGGGTGACAAAGTTGATGTCTATGGTTAGTAACTTCTTATCAAGGCATTCTACTATTTTTCTTTATACTATTTATGAATATTCAGAATTACATTGCTACAGTACCTCCCATTTTTTCACTATAAGGATTAAATAAGATACTATTGGAAATATATCTAGAATGATGCTTAATAAGTGACATATAAGTATTTTAAAGTTATATAAGACATATATTTGATAATAAATGAGAAATTAGGTCCTAATTTATCAAAATATGAAAAAAAGAACAAGGGTTTTTCTGGAACAAATATAGTCTGGACTTTAAGAGGTGTATATTACAGCTTCTATTCCAGAGGTTTTGGAATTCTGAGAATCACATATGAACAAGCCTAGGCTACTTAACAGAAGAATGAAAAACTGTATGGAGAGAGGAATGCTACAGAGAAACCCTGCTAACGTCTTCAAAGACCAGTGAAGTCTCACTGCTTCACGAGCTGATCACAGGTTCATTTAGCTCAGCCAAGGTCAATTAAACCTTTCCAAGACCTAAGACCCAGCCAGCTAAGCTCCATCTGAATCAACCATCTATAAAAACATGAAATAAATGAAAGGTTGATATTTTAAGCCACTAATTTTGCAGTTATTGTGTTAATTGTAAAAGTTAATTGATGCAGATAGTTCACCAATAAAAAGACAACCGAAGTATCTAGCTGATAGGATTGTTGAGAGATGTAAGGAAGATAATACGTACAAACCACTCTGTGAGCCAGAGTAAATGCCCCACCACCCCAGCACCAGGGATCAAACTCATGACCTCACGCTTGCCAGGCAGGCACTTAGGCCACTGAGCTAAATCCCCAGCCCTTGTCTTTTTGAGACAGGGTCTCACTCACTATGCCATTCAGGCTGGCCTTGAGCTCACTTTATAGTCCAGGCTGGTCTCGAACTCACAACAACCTTCCTGTCTCAGCCTCCCAAGTGCTGGCATTACAGGTGTACACCACCAGGCCTGTCGATTACTGTTATTATTGATAAAGATTATCTTGTAAAAGTTTTTCATGTGATTAATATGTTATTTGATAGCCAAGAAAATTCCCATTCTAGGAACATGATTACATACTAAGTTACAATGCCACACTCACACTATGCTGTCCCCAAACTACTCTCTGACAACACAAGAGGAGATGCCCCGCTACAGCTGATTACTGTTAGATGTGAATGTGTCGCTAGTGAGCAGAGGAAAAATCTTGTGTTTTTCATACTGACAAATAGCTTTTATTGCTCTATCAATTAAGTAAACTTTTTGTCTGCCTTCACAACAATTTGTATCAAGCTGATGTGAAAGAGGGAGAAAGGAAAACATGGAAATAACATCACTAGGAAGACGAAGAGGACCTCACAGAGGAAGTTCTAGAAGAATAACTTGTTGATTACTATTTCACCATTAACTGGAACCCTTAGCGATGTTCCATGAGACAATACTACAAACAATGATGCTCATTTAAACATAAAATTAAATTTTCATTGCAATGAATTTTTATTTCATATTCCCAAACTCCAAAATGTAAAAGTTATATTAACAAGACTAAATTCTAAAAATTATATACCTAAATTTAAAATGCTGATGAGTCACTAATCCTTTTTAATGTTCCCTTCATTTTTTGGCATTTTTTTTAACAAATCTCAGTAGTGCATTAACAGTTACACTGACAAGTGTTAATGTAGTTCCTGTCTTTCCCCAAAAGAACTATAAAACCACAAGGCTTTTAGATTTAAGACATGAGTATAAATATTCAACCCAGGTGTTTCTTAATCACCTTCCACAATCACAAACAATGATATCTGTACTTGAATAGCTGTTCCAAAATATCTTAAATTGTAGTCTGTGTGTGTACCAAGTTATGTTACATCCAGAATAAGTACATAAAATACAGCAAAGCCTGCTGACATATTTATTTTCAGGATAGTTCTGTCATATGCACTTTATAATCATATTTGAAAATCCAGCTGTAGAAATGTATGCGTACTAGATAAATGACCATTGGGCATTTGCCAGACCATAAAATCAAATTGTATATTTAGTAAAAGAGATTCCAAACCAGAGTTAAAGTAATCCATCTTTTTAGGTTAAAATAGCCTATTAATCATATAATTTTTATCAATATCAATGTAACAGTTCTTTTTATGCTTATTAAAAAAGATTACAACATTTTTCTGAAAATACCCCCTAAAAGCTATTTTTTTTCCTGGCTTTTAAAAGTCTTTTCTTATCATAAATATTTCTATAAATAGTAATGTCTTCTGTACCCAGTGTAATCAGTTTTCTGTTTTCAGTAAATTCCAAAGAGCTCTGCCCTGCATAATAAATACTGGCTCAACATTCCGATGGGTTATTTCTATTAGCAAATGCATTAGAGAGAAATGTCTTCATGTGTTCTAGACCTCATTCCAGGAAGGTAACGTGCTTGATCCTAAATTTTATATTCCTCCAACTAGGAAAAAAATTGTTTATTATTCCAAAAAACATCAAATGCATTTCTTGAGCCAGAGTTTATGGATATTCTCAATATGAATTATTTTCTCTTTATCAAAGACATACTCTGGTTCTAGCCTACGTACTGAGTAAACATCTGAACCAGAATAGCAAGTGATCATGATTAATAGATGCTTTGTCTGAGATCTTCAGCAGTTCAAATGAGAAGCACATAAAATGTTAGTCACTTTGAGATACAGATCATTTGGGAAGATATTTTGCATTTTAAATATGGTTGGTCCTAGAAGTTAAAATCAATTTTATTTGATGAAAATTATATTTTTAGGAGTTTGATGAACCTTCTGTCCTGGACAAAGAATTGAATGAAATAAGCACACGTAGTGGCAAATTTTCACATTTATTAACGGTAGGACAAGACAGAAGGGTAAGGGGAAAACAGGCTCCACAGAGCGAGTTTGGGCTGAGTAAAAAGGGAAGAAAATAAAAATAAAAATACAGCCTACAGTGCATGGTGGGCTACCATGAAGAGGCATGATAGCCAGCACTTAATGGTGACTTATCTCTTTTTCATATTTTCCACACTGGCGTCACACCTAAGTCAACCTACCAAAAACCTGCTCGACTGCTCGCGAGAAGTCCATATACAGGGTTGTGAGAACCGCTCTGTGCATGTGCTCCTTTCCCAGCTAGTTTTAGCCATGTCGTAATCTTCCTGCCTCAAATGTACTGTATAAGATGCTTGATTCAATTAATAGAATGAGTAGTGCTGCTGATATTGCATGTTCAAAGGGTGGGAAAACGTTGCCCCTGTTTTCTTTCTTTCTAGTGTCGCTACTTTTCCTACTCCACTTCAACAAGTGACATAAGCCATTTCAAAATGTATCATCAATGGAGGTTTAGAAATCTTAGATACAAGGAACTTATTTTCTTCATATTGCTCTAGCTTGTGTGGAACTCTATGCCTTCAGCCTACCAGTCCAGTGAAAAACAGGTTTATTTGCCCTGTCCACCTCTTCCCCTACTGCTTTCACTTTTGAGCTGTGTCTTATTTGTACCTCTCAGCTATTTTTGCCTCTTTCAGCAGTTTGGATTTATAAACTATGTAGACTTAAGACACGGGAAGAATGGGCTACTTTGGTGGCTCTATTATGTTTGACTTTCCTCTCAACTATCTCAAATGAACTGTATAATTTCTTGTACAGTTGATAAAATATTTAAGTTAATGAAGCAGCTTTTCTATTTTAAGAACATATGTATTTTCCCAACCGCCATAGCCTTCACAAAGACAGCAGGGAAAAATGGAAGCTATAAGCCTTCTTGAAGAATATGGGCAAAAGGCTGGCAGCTGATGTTTAAGATATTTCCAGAAAGCAGAAATTAGACAGACAAGAGTTTCTTTTATGTAATAGGAAAAAACTGCCATATGTTCGATTATATATACCTAATGAGCTCACCTAATAGTCTTTCCAGGTAGAATTTCTAGGAGACCTCCAAGTTTAGTGGATGAACACCACTAAACTATCAGCATACAGCAAGAAAAAGAAAGAATGGGGTTGAAGAAATAAGTATTAAATACTGGAGAGAGGACAAAAGAAGCTCCAAAATGACACAGATGGAGTAGGTCTAAAGAGCTGCCTGTTGTGATTAGAACAAGAAGATGGAGCACTGCATGTAGGAATGTTGTAGAGAGAAAACCAAAGAAATAGATTAAGATATAATATAAGCATATTGAGAAGAGGGGTGGAAGGGAATTACAGCAATTATTAGCATGCTATTTCTTCATTCCATAATATGTAACCCCAATAATGACAAAGTAGACTAAACAAAAAACTACAAAAACATTAGTTACAAATATGTAGATATGAACACAAACAACTAAAATGCTCATTTTCTTCTTTTGTGGTGAGATGTAATGGGGATAAGAAACCTAAGACTATCTCTAAACTGTAAACCCAAAACGTTAAGTCCTTAATCCTAACCCTAATCTGAACCCAAATCCTAACCCAACATATGAACCTGAACCCTAACTCTGAACCCTAATCAAAATCTGAATGTTTTCTAGAAACACTTATCACGACAATCTTTATATGAATGAACTTTATAATAAAAACCAATGAATACACAATAGGCCAAAGACTGTGGTGTTACATGTGGCACACTGACGAAGTTAAATATTTGATGAACTGAGACAGAATATTTTATAACTATGAATGACATCTAAAATGTCCATAATTGCCACAAAAATAAAAGTTGCATTTGTATAATCTCTATTTTTAATAACCATACAATTCACATATCAATAGAGAAAAGTAAAAATAAAGTATACCAAAATGGTAACAAAAGTTATTTCCAGATAAAACTTGGTCTTTCCACATTTTTATATTTTAAGAAGAAAAATAAAATTAACATATATTACTTTGAACACGTTCAAAATAAACATATTTTAAAATTAAGAATGCATTTATAATGAAAACATTAAAATATATATTCTTAGAAAATATTTTAATAGAAAGTATGAAAGTTGAAGCTATAATAAGTATCCTTATCTTTAAAAATTTGAGTTTACATATTCTTCTTGATCTAAGGGTAGAGGATGTTATTTATAATTTGTCCAAACTTGTCTTTAAAATTTTGACTAGACAGTTCAGTAGTCTATTTTTGCCACATATCTATCTAGGGCAAGAACGGTGATAACCTAAAGGTTAACATATATTCATTAGTAGTTTTTTACTAAGTCAGAGAACAACATAATCCAAACAGTCTTATCCTTTTTCTAAACCAAATGGGGGTAAAAACACATGCACTACCTTTTGAACTTTTCCCCTTGGTTTCTCAGAGCATAACATTTTTAGTTCCCATGAGTAAAGGACATTCTTACAGCTTTAAAGTGTGAGAACTTTATCCTTATTGCTAAACTATCAAGTATATTTTAACACTGACTACTTTATAACTTTTGTTACTTTGAAAATATATCAAAACAACTTGAAAGCAAATGTCTTTTTTAGCTTTTACAGCCTAAAATGAAGTAAAACTGTACTAAGAGCAGAAAAGAAACAACTTTCCTGAAAATTCTTATGACTAACTCTGTTAAAATGTATAATTTATTTGTGTTTGAACGAAGTACTTTCCTGTGATATTTTCCTAATCCTCCTTATTAACCTTCCCAATAAATTGGGAAAGTATAAGTGCCATTACTCTGCACCCTAAATGTAAATGCTGATGACTTATCATAAATTTCTCTAGGTAACTTTAGAATAAAAAAAGCTGCTTTAAGTTACGTTGTTAAATGATGGCTTAGGTCTGGAAAGTTAAGAGAAACTGATACTTTCTATGCAGAAATTAATTTGCTTTGAGTTGTACAATAACCGTAAATTTTACATATGTCAAAATATTATGGCTAGAAAATTATACTTAATGAATGTTCTTCCCTGTTATGACAAAAGAGTTAAAGAAAGGTTTTCTTGGTGGGGGGTGGTTTTGGTTTGGGGTGTTTGTTTGTTTGTTTTGTTTTGTTTTTATGTTTTACAAAACTTTCTGGATACAACATGATAACCGAAAGACCTCTATAGCACTGGCAATATATCGGCTCATGCAAACGAAAAGTACATAGGTATAGACCTGGTTTGGTTGAAGCTTCCTCCAGCATTTCTAATAATGTCTTATCACTGTGTTTACGTGGTAGATTTTCTCTCAAACACAAATAACTATCAATTTCTCTGCACAAAAGAGTCTCTTGCAGTAGCTACTGTGGAAAGGAATAAACATTTCACTCTCTTAGGACATCCATGAAAATTCCTCACCTACAGTTGAGTTTTCCTGTCTGTCATCGGTGCTTGGGAATCAGTAGAATGAGCCATAAGGAGAATGAGCTCACTTCTGAATTTATTTCCCACCAGAAAATTGAGTAAATTTCTCCAAAGAAAGAAAGCACCTGCTGGGTAGTAAATAACAACTACAACCAGCACAATTATATACGGTTATTCACTGTTAACAACTGTTTTGTTTTCTCATTGTCAGAGAAAATAACCAAAATCTTAAGAAAAGAAAAAACTGTTCTGTGGCTTTCAATACCCTGAACAGAGTGAACAATGTGATATGCTTTTGACTTGAAGATAGGTCCCACATTGAAGAACAGAGAAGACAGGGATGATTCCCTCATATATCAGACACTATGATTAAGAGTTATTAGGAAACAACAGTAGTATTTGAGCTCCTTAGTACACATTTGTGAAACCACTGCCAGAAAACTATTAAATTATAGAGAAACTAAATCTTGGTATCAAAGTCATACTGATTACATATACTTATAAACAAGCCTATCCAACAAATAAATGTATTTATTTAATTTCCTAGAACTATAGTTTGGAAATGATTTATTCTAGTGTACCCATTACAAGATAGAGCTCTTCAAAAATTGCTTTTTCATACATCTCTTCAAAAATTACATTCTCGCTGGGAATTAGATCAGTGACACAACACCTGCCTGGCAAACGTGAGGTCCTGAGTTCAATTCCTGGTACCAAAAAAAGTTACATTCTTTGGTAACTGTCATTTATTTACCCAAGACAGAATTTCCCTTCCTCTTCCCTTTTTCCTATCCTTTTCTCCCTCTCCCTGGGTTTCTCAATAAGAGAAAACATGTGATACTTAAGCATATCTTTGATATATTTCATTTACCATATGGTTTCAAGATGAATCTATTTTCCCAAAATGACTGGAATTTATGTGTCTTTATAGCTGAGTAGTACTCTATTAGGTATAAACATCACAAGTTCTTTGTTGGTCTACTGATTGTCATATAGCATGCTTCTGAGGTTTAGCTATTATGAATTGTGTGGCTGGAAACATGAGTATGCATGTGTCACTGTAATATAACATCTTTAACACTTTCAGAAAGATACCTAAAGAGGAATATCTGGGCCCAATGGGATTTTTATTTTTAATTTTTTGAAGAATCTCCATGCTGATTTCCATAGCGGTTACACTGGTTTGCATTCACACTGACAATGCAGAAGGATTCCTTGTCCTCCACAGCCTCTGTAGCACTTGTTATTATTTGATTTCTTGATAGGAGCCATTCTTTCTGGACTAAGATGGAATCTCAGTGTTGTTTCAATTTGCATTTATCTAATGGTCAACTATGATGAACATTTCTTTATGTATTTATTGCTTATTTGCATTTCTGAGATGTGTATACTCATTTCAGTTGCCCGTTTTTTAATTGCGTCTTTTATTTTGGGGTTTTGAGTTCTTCACATAAACGAGACATTAGTCTTCTGTCTGAGAAATAGCTAGCAAAGAATTTTCTCTGTTCTGTAGGGGTTGCCTCTTCACTTTGTTAGTTGTTTCCTTTGCTGTGTACAAGCTTTTA
>RJWT010044010.1:0-11864 GCA_004365215.1 Cuniculus paca
GCAAGAGTTATTGAAGAGTAAATTGAAGTCCAGGAGGAGCCAGGTTGTAATGATGATTCTAAGGTCAAATTGTTAATGTACAGAGCCAGAGACAGGATAAAACTTTTGATTTCTTGACTTTTCATACAGTGAAATAAGGAACACATGTTTTAAAATATACTCACCAAGAGAAGCTTCTGTGTTTTTCACAGTAATCCACTCTCACACTGCAGAGTGCACTTCTTTTACTATTATTACTTGGCTCATTCTGCAGTCTGTTTCTTTTCTTATCTCGAATAAATATAAAACTGTGCTACCTTCACAGAGAATAGGTTTGCTGACAGTATTTAAAAGCTACTATAAAACACTACTCTTACTTATGATGGGATCATTAGATAGAAAAATGCATGAAATAGAAAAATGTAACTTTATACCAAAATGTTATATTTAAAGGCATATTTGAACAGATATCTTTCTCCATTACAGTAAAACATTTATTCTCCTGGAACACAGAGCATACTCATGAAATCATTTGTATTTTATAGTTAAGTATGCTAAACCACAAGAAAGTTATATATTTTTTAAAAATAGCAGCAAAATCATGACACATTTGAATTAGAACATGTATTTTCCCCCCTCTCAGTACTGGGGATTGAACCAAGAACCTTTGTGCTGAGCTATATGTTTAACCTTTTATATTTTTTATTTTGAGATAGGGTCTCACTAAGTTACTAAATTGCTCAGGTTGGTCTCAAACTTGGAATCCTCCAATCTAAATTTCACAATGTGATAGGATTTCAGGCATGCACCACTATACCTGAGTGTGTTTGTTTCATTTAGAAATAGTTTTGAGTCACCGGATGCTTCTATGAAGGAGACGGAAATGAGGGATTGGAAATAAAGAACTTGGTGGTCCCATCTTCTCAGTAAACTCATTCTACCGAAGGAAAGCTTTTATGTGCTTTATGGCTCCTTAATGTTTTCTTTTAGAGATCACTAATTAACCTTTTTCTCTTTTTTAAGGTTCGAGATAATAATAGATGCCAGCAATCTGAGAAGCAGGGACTGTGTGACCATCCTCAATGGCAAGGCCTTCTCCAAAGACTGCAGGGAGCTGAGGCGATGTGCGTGTGAGAGGACGGCTGGAAGAGTGGATCCCGAGAAGCTGCTCTAGCTGCCCTGAGTCCCTCGGTGGGGATGCCCACTGTTCAACTGCAACTCCAGCCCAAAGGTCAGGCCACATGAGGCCAGTGCAAGAGATATACAGTATGAGACACTGGAAGTGGAAGATATTCAAGAAAAGCAATTACTTTTCTCCTGCTCAGGATCGCCTGAGCTTGAGCTCTTGCACATACACGCCAAGAGTATGTGGACCATTAACTAGCCCTAGAAACCAAGAAGCTGTCATCAACCTTCTCGACTTAGAGATAATTTTTTAGTTCTCTTCATTCTCAGCACCCAGTATTACCACTTTATTTCCTTGTCTTCCTTTTGCTTAAAGAAGAAAGAACCTTACTGAAGTAGAGGAATTCAATGGAAATGGTATCATTTGCTCCACCAGACAGGTGGGCCAGGAGAAATTAACAGACATTTACAAGACTTGCTGCTAAATACCCAACTAATTCTGTTTGTTCCCATTTTATACTTTTTCAGTCTCTCAGTAAGACTTAATCTGCTTTGCCAATGGCCAGTTTTCCAACTGAGATATCATTCTTTATGAGACGTTAACTTCTAATAAGTATACCTCTTTGTGCCCATGAAGACTCCAAGAACTGCTTCTTTTCCCTAGGAGTTTATTCTCAGTAACATTAAATAAGTATTCACAACTAAATTCTACATCAGAATCACTGCCTTTTCAAGGAGATTGAAGACCAGAAAGAAAAAAAAATGTCTCTTTTAATTGTACCTGCACCTCGGGTTTAGTTCTTACTGCCTCCCATTTGATCCATGTTTATACCTTTCAGGTACTAAAGATTTAATAATAATAAATTAAATAATGTGAAGGATGTGTGGAGTTTTATAATGAATGTGTGACTGGGGGAAAATTCATCATGGGGATGCTTTTCAAAATATAATAATCATTCTTCTGGCTGCTTGTGCCTTACTGAGAATTTGTGAGAATTCCAGGAGAATATTGCCCATCTGATTATTTGAAAAAATACTTGTTGTCTTTAAAATACATAGTATCTTTGAGACAATGGTCTGAATATTTTTCCAAAGTGAAACGTTTTGGGGCAAGATCATGACTTTAATGCATGATTGATGAGTAAACTGAGTTGTAATAGACCACATGATGTTCATTCAGTTCATGAAAGTGCAAGAGAGGCTATAACATCCCCACAGCTGGGTTCTGGACTAGTCATATCTTTCTTAAAACAACTACATTCACAACAATAATGGGGATCTTTGCAAATAATACCATCACGATCATTGACTTGGTTGGTTAAACACGAATCAGTTTTAGGGGTTTAACATTAGGAAGGATCTCCCACCATAATTTAATTATTTTAAGTGCTTCAATTTCATTTTCAGTAAATATCTACCTCATGAATTAGCAATCATGTGATGAAATACTGAATTAGCAATCATGTGATGAAATACTTCTGTGTTCATTTATTGTAAGACTTAGTTTGGTAAGATCATAACTTATCTAAAAATACTTGTAGATTCTTCCTTGAGAATTTTAAAATATTTTTTCTGATTAGTTGGAAAATTTCTTTACTTTTAAACAGATTTTGTTCTTGATCACATAATGATCACATTCATCACAGGGAATTTGTATCTGTACATAGTATACCTTGATTCTTCTTTTTGGCCCAGTTGCCTCCTCTCCCCTTTAACCCTTCTTCCCTGCTTTTTACAAAAGCTTTGGTTCCATTTTTCCTTCTGTTCTTTTTTCTTTCCCTTCTTTCCTTCCCCCTTCCCTCCTTTGTTTTCCTTCCCATTTGAACCCTTTCTTCCTTTTTCCCAGCATCTCTTATACATTTCTAGGTAAATGGATGAACCTTGAGACCATACTCTTAGGTGAAATAAATTGGATACACATGTTTGAAATATTGCATTGTTTCTCTAGTGTGAGGATAAATAAGGACAAATGCTTTTTTTTTTTTAGGAACTGGGGATTGAACTCATGACCTTGCGCTTCCCAGGCAGGTGCTCAGACCGCTGAGCTAGATCCCTAGCCCTGGTGTTTTTGAGACAGAGTCTCACTATGCCGTTCAGGCTGGCCTTGAGCTCACTTTGTAGCCCAGGCTGGTCTCGAACTCACAACGATCCGCCTGTCTCAGCCTCCCGAGTGCTGGGATTACAGGCGTGAGCCACCACACCAGGCAGGACAAATGCTTTTTAACTGGGTTGTTTTGAAAAGTTCAGTTGCCTGGAGAAGGCATGGTCAATAGCATTCACATTCCAAATCTGGGACTTAAAAGAGTCATTTCAGGTGGCAAGAAGAAAAAAAATACCATTTATCAGACATTCTTTTCTTGAACTTTGTCTTTGCCCTTAATTCCTTTGTCTGTTCAATAAAATTTACAATATTAATCACTTTATGAACAAACATTTCAAAAGAGCAGACAGAGGGTATGGCATATTTTCTTCACATATTTTTCAAAATCTTAAATATAGGAAACAGTAATGAATGAAAATTTTCCATTTAATTTAATTTTGAATTAAAACTTTAAATATGGGAAATAATCATAAAGTGAATGGAAAATATGATGTGCTAAGAACAATTTGCAGTTGAGAATCAGAAAGGTGATGTGAATTGGTTTTGTGGTATCAGTAGACTTTCTCTTACAGCTTTTTCTGTGTGTAAATAATTCAGAAGACATTGCAGGAAAAGTTATACAAGGAACAAGCCCTTTCCTGGTGGAACTGAGTTCCCCAGAGTACACAATGAACCCTTTCTCTTCCTGAGGATATTAAACCTGTTCTCGGGACTTATCAACAGGAAGCAGCTCATGAGCACTGTAACAGCAGGAAGTGCAAGAAGAGTAATGGGGAGTTTTTATTTGTGGGATGAAAGCAGACTATTAACCACTTACAAGAGTTAGCAGGGTATTTCAGGGCCACACTTAAGGTTTGGAAATCACATCCTCAATAGAAGGATTCTTGAAGTATTAAAGGATGCAAAAAGAGCACAAGATTATTCACAGTGTACATGACTTTTGTACGAGACTTATTGTATGAAGAGATTTTCAGACTAATACATATTATCCTATTGTCATTCCAGTGTTTTTATGCATCAAAACCTCTTTACATATGTAGGACAGTTATTATTTTCTTTTTCTTTTTTTTTTTTTTGGCACCAGGGAGCATGACCTCACACTTGCCAGGCAGGTGCTTACGCCATTGAGCTAAATCCCTGGCCATTTCTTTTTTCTTAAACCTCACTTAAAATTCAGTGAGGTAGACCAAAAGTATCCAGTTAAGGATAGGATATAAAACTGGTTATCTCAGGGCTAACTGCCTTTAAAAAACTTTGGGATCCTGGATCAAAGGCAACCAACAGGGAAAACTGTCCTATCCATAACATCTGTGTGGAAGCAGCTTTATTGCTGAGGAAATTTATAGGAACTCCTATCAGCTGCATTGTAGATAAAATTGTAACTTGTAAATACAGCATGTATACTGACTGGGTAACATCAGATAGAGGATGTTTCCCTTTTGTTTCACTGTACTTTTTCTAAGAAGAATTGTAAATGCCTCCTACCCTTTCTGTAAACATAGCTCCATGATGATACTTTGAAGAATATTAAAGACAAACAGTCGTTACTACTGAAAATCGCTGTCGTTTCCTCCTTTATTCCAGATTAGTATATTTAGCTCCCAGCTGTGAAAACCAAACACCGGAGAGAACATAAGTTGTTTTTTGATTTTGTTTTGTTTTGAGGGGGTACTATTTTACTTGGTAAGGAAGAGCAGAAAACTAAAGAAATTTGTTTTGTTGATAGGATATAAAACTGGTTATCTCAGGGCTAACTGCCTTTAAAAAAGTTGTTGATACCATTTAAACTCCAATTCCAAAGGTAAATTAAAACAAAACAACAAAACAAAACAAAACAAAACAAAACAAAGAAACAAAGGCATCCTCTCCCATTCTTACAGGACTTTTCCTATGGTAAAGAGACATTTAGGCAAAAATATTTTTTGTTTCATTTAAATGATCAGCTGCTTTAGTGAATTAGGTTTTGTATTTATATAAGCAGTGCCTTCATTTTAAGGAAGAAAAAAATGATAGCCCAATATATCTCAGCTATTTCTTGTGATAAACAAAGGATTAAATAAAACGATATTGAATTTAGTAAATAAATATCTATCGAGGATACAGCATGTGCTGAAGCGTTGAGCTACTTATAGTATACAGTGGAAAATAAAACACTTAGTGAATGTTTCCTTCCTGAGACGATAAAATGCTTCCATATCAACTGTCACTTAGAATGAAGATACTCTGTGTTTTAAGGAATCTACAAACTATGAGCAGGAATTGTTGGAAGATTTGAGGAGGACTCACAAACTTTAAAACAGATTGCTGACAGTTTACATTAAAATGTTACCTTCTCAATGTCCCTGCAATATAAGTAGGAATAGGGATCCATGTTTGCTTGGAATATACAAGTAAGCTTGATTCCTAGAGATGATTAATGATTTACTCCAGACAACAATTGCAAACCAACCTTATCCAAGACATAATCTCAACAACTTACATACATTTCTGATTTAATTATCAAATTTTGAAATAATTACTATTATTATTTTATAATGTGGAAATTGGAGCACTGAGAAATACAGCTGTGGGCTACTGACTTTGGGAGTGCAGATGGTGAGCTTTTAGAT
Source organism: Cuniculus paca (assembly GCA_004365215.1). NCBI lineage: Eukaryota > Metazoa > Chordata > Mammalia > Rodentia > Cuniculidae > Cuniculus > Cuniculus paca. Next base: position 5,815 of record RJWT010044010.1, read on the forward strand.
TTGTGAGAGGTAGGAAGGAAGGTCCAGTGAGGGCAAGAAGGAAGCTCACAGCTGTCTTTCACTATGGGACACAATGAGACTTGTGTTCCAAGTACTTTTCCACTTACATGATGTTTTAGATGTTCACTTCTCCAGTGGGACACTGTAGTCTTGAAAAGAAAACAGTCCGAGATTTCAGACAGAAGCCTTCTTTCTTTGCAGTTTGGAAATCCTATCACTGGCCTCTCACTTTGTCAGTCCAATAATATACTATATATATATATATATATATATATATATATATATATATATATACTGCCTGCAAGCTTAGAAACACAGAAAGACCTGGCAGACAATAAGTGTAGAAGACCAATTTAATTTACTTATCTATTTTAAAAAAATCAGTCAGCTATAAGTGCACCACTTCCCCTAGTGAGGTGTGACAGTTGTAGTTACTCTGGACTTTCTTTTTTTAAAAGGGGGGTGAATTAACTATTTAATTTACATCGTTCTCGGTGTACCAGGATTTGACCCATTGTAACTGTAAATCAATTTTACTCTTGGCAATTTGAACAATATCCATTGAAACGCAGGAAAGTGTTGACAAATATTACCAAGTATAAATACAAAAGCATGTTTTGAGTCCCAAAAGCTGGCTTCATGGCTCCCACAAGTATCAATTTACTTCTGTATTTGCTGTTAGGCTTTTTTGTGGCAAGTTTTCGAGTGCTTTTTCCAAATACCAATGCAAACGAGGCATCACTTTGAACAACTGCCTTCAAACAGAGGATCTTAATGCTTCCTTCTCGCAGATGAAGTATTTCAAATAGCTGCAATTAGCGGAGAAAAGGGAATTATCTCTGAGGTATCCGCAGACCTGGCTAATTGATTGGGTTTTCTTTATTTGCAATCTGGAAAGACAAGACAGAATATCTGAGGTTAGAGTTGGGGGTGGCAGTGATGTCCTTGAGGGAGACTCATGAGAGATGCTACTTGTTTTATTTAAGATGGCACCCTCTTATGTTTTTATCTTCTTTGTCCAATAATAGCTATTTTGTCTCAATAAAAAATATGTCACAAATAGCTTATAATGCAAACAAAATACATTATATATATATATCAAAATACATGATATATACGTGTGTGTGTGTGTGTGTGTGTGTGTCTTCTGACTCTTAATTCACTTGATTCTGCTCATCAGTCCTTTTTGTTTTAACTGAAAAGCTTAGTATGGAAAATTCTTAATAATTGTTACAATTTCTTTGTCTTAGTGGTCTCTAAGCATCAAGTAATAGGAAATGCACTTCACAGTTACATTATATTGTTCACTTAGACACTGAAAGTTGGGTGTGAATTGTCTAGAGTATACTAGTAAGAGAGGGTTGAGGGGAAGAAAATTTAGCAGATCTGAAGCTTCCTTTCCATTATTTTTCCATATTAGATAACAACCTATAAAACCTGTAAAAAATAAATGTTTGAATTTTCTTATTTTTCTAGTTTTCCTTGTAGCATCTCCCTTAGACTTACAATTCAGAAGGAGGAGAGGAGCCATTCTGCCAAAGCCATGGTTCCCTGAGTCCATCCTGAGACAGTTCCACCCAGTACTCAAAGCTGGTTTCAACTTTCTGCAAGCTGCTGCTGATAAAATCCTGTAAGAAACAAACCCTGCATAATGAACTGAAAGAAACAGTGAACAAGACCACCTGAAATATAGCCTGAAACTGTTGGGTGTGGTGGCGCATGCCTATAATCCCAGCACTGGTGAGGCTGAGGCAGGAGGATTGCTGTGAGTTTGAGGCTAGCCTGGGCTACAAAGTGAGTTCAAAGCCAGCCTGAACTGCACAGTGCAACTGTCTCAAAAATAAAAAAAGCATTTTAAAACCTGAAATTTTACTAGCCAGAAATTAATAGGAACTTGAATGCTGGAGAAAGAGACGGTATTAAAAAAGTGGGAATATATATATAGACCCTTTTCTATTCTAATATGATCAATTAACATAATACAATATATTAGCGACTGAAAAAAAATGGGACTCTGGTATGAAAATAGTTTTTAACAAGTCCAGAGTCCAACAGATAACATATATGAAAAGAAGATAAATTGTTATACTGTTCTTTATCAGTAGTAAAAACATCCTTAGCACCCTACATCACAAATATCGCTCTTTCCCAGCATACTTCGATATGGGAAATAGTTTAGATTACATTACAGGGGAAATTTAACTATGAGAATTTTATTGGAGGAAACATTTCTAACTTTTATCATCAAATTTGCAAAGAAAATAGTTTTATGAACCCATGGTTTAAAAAATTTAGTTCAAGCTTTCCTGGCTCACTGTACATCTTTAACATTTTCCCATTATTCTTTTTTTTTTTTTTTTTGCGGCAGCGGGGATTGAACTCGCAACCCTGTGCTTGCCAGGCAGGCACTTAGGCCGCTGAGCTAGATCCCAAGCCCGTTATTCTTTTAGGAATGAACTTGAACTACTTACTGAAGATAGCAGCTGCATATTCTTCATATGGTCAAAATGTGCAATTGTGCATCCTGGTCTATTGTATTTATAGGTGAAATAGTTTTAGAGAAACATTATATTGTTCACTTGTTAAGGTATTGGTAGATAGGTTTAATGCCACTTAAAAATTATTTTTCAAATACTTATTTTTATTGGAACTTAACTTCATGATATTACTTCAGTTTTTATACTTCTGTGTTTTCTTCCTGATTACAATTGTAAAAAACTATTGTATTTCCCTACAATATTGAAAGTTATGCATTTAAAAACATGCATACAATTATCATGCAGTATAGCCTGAAGTAGATTAAAGTATCATAGAATAATATTCCTTATACTCCCTCTCCCTTTTGAGGACACAGACTCAATAGCTTCTTCTTGATTTCTGGAAGCCTGACCTGTTTGCTGTTTCTCCTACTAAAAGGAAAATAGACCATACATTTTACCTTATATCCTTTAGACCTGTATTTCAGTAAATATACTACTGTTATAGAATAATAAGGGATTCTATCTTATGATAATTTACTCTTTCTTTTAATAAGAAACATGGTATTTGTATTTTCAGAATAAGACCATAAAACAATGTTTACCATTTCCTCTTTGCTGTCTATTTGAAGAAGATTGGAACCTTCCTTCAAACAATCTTCTTTACCAGAATGCCAAATTTTCCAGTTTTCAAAAAAACGGTAACAACTTTTTCCATTCTGAATCCAGTTGTGTGGACAAGGGCTGCAATTATGGGCTTTGAATATAAACATTTTACTTTATTATCATCATTGTAAAATATCGGTAGCCTATCTACCCTGAATAGCCAAGCTCAAGACTAACAATATTCACGTGTTCCCCATGGTACAGTATTTATCAATTCCAGCTTCTCCAAGGGTGAATGCAATGCAATTTATATAATAATTCTTACCTGCCGTAGCTCTCAAAAACTTGATTCAAGTTAGAATTAATTTGGAGGTATGTTTACCCAAATCCTTCATCTTTTATAAAAAATTGATCTGAATTTTCAACTTTTATCCATCATTTCCCTCTTTAAATTTACAGTCTGATTTTGTTTTGTTAGTGTTTCATGTCTGTTAATCATGCCTCAGTTTAGCTGGGAAATGTTCTGAACCATTAGGTGGGTTGAATAGTAAGTCACGTATTGTGGGATTCCTCAGAAAATTAAATATAGAAATTCCATTTGAGCCATCTATTCTCCTTCTAGATATCTTCCTAAAAGAGTTAAAAGTTGACATATTATGGGGATACATAGATCCTCATATTTATAACAACATAATTCATAATAATTAAATGTTGGAAATGCCCTATCAACAGACAAATGAATAAAGAAAATATGATAATTATACACAATGGAGTATTACTCTGACACAAATAAGAACTAGATGTAGTCTTAGGTAAATGGATGTACCTTGAATCCATAATATTGATTAAAATAAATCAGACACACAAGCTTAAATATTGTGTCATTTCTTTTATATAAGAAACCCAAAATATAAATAAAGAGCAAAATAAAAGATAGATAATAGGAAGTAGGCAGATTTTCTTCAAATGGGAGGGGAAACAAGAGGTAGATAGAGGGGGCAAAGAATAGGGTAAAGTAAACAGGATAGGAAAAATAAAAGAACTGAGAAAAAAAAAAAAAGAAATAGAGCTTTTGCAGATGGGAAAGAGACCAAGGATTGGAGCATAGAGAAATGAGAGGGGGAGGAGACACACACACAAAAAAAGAATTAAGATGTTGTATATGCATGCACCAACTCCCTACAATAAATGTAAACATTATGTATCAGAAATATGTACTAATAAAGAATAAATAATTACAAAGACTGTAAGTGAACAGTATTTTTGACTTTGATACCATTAAGATGTATTAATGCACACGAAGTTTTAAGGAACTTGTTTTAAAAGAAATGGTAGTCACAAAAGAAAGAATGCTAAAGACACAAAAGGGATCAAAAGAGCAATTCCTGACCAAAAAGCTGTGGCACAGTTCATAGAGGAAAAGATACTGAAAATTCCAAAACTGTTGCTTTTAGAAAGTGATCCTCTGTTTAGGACGAGGTAGTTTATTTATAGTTTCCATTGCCCAGATGTTGAGTTATTGAAGGCTCCTCGATATTCCTTGGTTGGAATCCATGCTTATCTGTTACAAAAGTTATAACCTAAATAGCATTGAAAATGGTATTCAAAGGGTGGGAGAACACATTGGGTTCTTCGTAGGTCTCCAAAATGCACACTGTCTTGGGGTTCAAGGCTGATGACTCTGGCATGGCTCTAACACATGCTCACAACAGCCTGTTGTATTTATAAACACTGTTGAGCATACAGTGATTCTTAAAACAAGTAGTTGATTAATTTTCAGTCAGAAGGAACTATATTGTTTAGATGATGCTTTACAGAGATTTCAGTTCTCTAAATCATATGTGTATTAGTAAATGCTGATTAAATAACCATGGAATACTTGACAAATAATATAACAGGTTGAAATATCTTTTATGTTTAAACTGTTTGTAAGGGATATAAAAGATAAAACAGGAATTCTACCACTAGAACTTTAACTTTATTTTTTTTATTTTTTATTTATTTATTTTTTTTCTTGTGGCACCAAGGATAGAACTCATGACCTCCCGCTTGCCAGGTAGGTGCTTAGGCCACTGAGCTAAATTCCCAGACCCTGGAATTCTACCTTTATAGAGACTTTTAAAAGTGCTGAATATTGCATGTGGTAGTAATTTTGTTCTTATTTCACGATCATCTTTCTGCTCAAACAATCATCTACACTTGAATCTAAAGTAATATCTAAATTAAATATACTGGGGAAGTTGGAACTAGAATTAAAGATACACTTATAGTTTGAGTGACTGGACAAAATCAAATTATACTTTTTAAATTTTACTTGCTAATAACACACATCTCACCTGGGCATTTAGCATTATATTTTGTTTAACTTTATGTTTTGGAACTTCAGTGTTTTTCATACACTATTTAAAAATATGAGAAAGACTGAAGAGTGATCAACATCATATCTTCCTATGATAAAACTTTGACTAAAAATTTTGCAGAGAACAAAATAGGTGGTGATGTTTCTTTTGAGGAATTAGTGTATACATGTGTTTAGACCCCCATGGTGAAAACTGATACATACTAATTACCCAAACTGAAAGAATTTTGCAGTAAGGTTTGGCAATATTTCCGCTGAAGGGCACGGGTTTTCTTACATTGTGTTAAGTCCGACCATTCTCTGTCCTGTTGGGTGAGTTTTTCTTGTTGCTTCATTATGGTAGCAGATGCCTGGAACACTAAAGACAATCACATTCTTCTTAAGAAAATACCGAACATCATAACAAAGCAATCCTTGAGCACAGATACGGAAAACTATAGGCCACTATCTTTGAGACTTGCATTTGCATTACCTAAGTTTTTATTTAAAATTTACACTATTTAAGAATCAAGCACTACACACAATGCAGAGCAGAAAGTCTCTTTGCCATCCCTTTTTCTTTACTCACCCAGTTTCTTTCCTGCAGAACAGAAAGGTTTATTTTTAAA
>RJWT010044011.1:0-11877 GCA_004365215.1 Cuniculus paca
AAAAAAAAAAAAAAAAAAAAAAAAAAAAAAAAAAAAAAAAAAAAAAAAAAAAAAAAAAAAAAAACTGAAAGAATGTGGAACAGAAGTGGAGACGAAAACATGAAATTATTTATGTATGTAAATGAGATGTATCTTGGTGGCCTCACATAAACACATACTTGGACATTATTTTAGAGATGTTGAGCAAAAGAGGTATACGCAAGAAAAAAACAATTGTATTCGATAGTTCTACTTGTGTTCACAAACTGATGGATCTAGAAAAGTTCTCCTTTCATCAATCACGATCATTTCATTCCTATCATATTGGCACATTAGACTGTCTATATGAGGTACTAGTGAGTTGTAATGCATTTCTGGAAGGGCCTTGAGTTCTAGCCATATTCAAAATGGAAATAAAACCACCTTGTTTAAGTAGGTGGCATTCTGCTATATCCATAACAAATCTATTTATTCAACAAATATTCTTTTGATACCTAGTGTTTGCCAGAAATTTTGCTGTTGGTTGAGGTATCTATAACAAATCCTGCCTGCTTTCAACTGAATCAGCGTCTTTAAAGGGAATCAGACATGTAGAGTTCCCGGGGCTAATCGGACCCTTGGATATCTGTGGGGAGTCAACAAGGATGAAAGAAAGACAGAGATAAAATTTTAAGATGTAAGGGGGACAAGAAGGAATCTTGCCTCTAGAGGACAAATTTGTCAACCTCTATGTTTAACTTATCTTTTTTAGTCAGGAAAAAGCACACGTGAATGGGATCATGCATCGTTTGTGATACAGATGAAGAAGAATTTGAAAAATAAGGAACAGGTGAAACTTTAAAAGAGGTTAAGGTGAAAAGGGGGACACGCCCTTCTCCACACCCGAATCACTGCACAAGTTAAAGAAAGCTAGATTTGTTGCTATTGTCCTCACCAAGTATCATCTTCCCCTAAGAGCATCATACTTATGCATTTCCCCACACATATCTAGGAAATGCTTCTCTTTTCACATAATTTTCCATTCTAGAAGCAAGACAGCACAGGCCTCAGGACTGTGGGTTTTAGGCCATCATCCTAACCCTTCCATTGCTTAGTCCCTAACAGTAGACAAAGACAGCATGTGGTATAAGCAAATACAGAAATGTGCCCAGTTTGATCAAAGTACAAGGAAGGGATTACTATAGCAGAGAATGATTTGGAAGTGGTGAGAGTTCTGAGGGATGGTATGGGGACAGCACAGGTCAGAAAGGGAAACTGAGGTATAACAGTACTGTACACACATGAAAGGAAGGCATCTTCAAGCAAACCCAATGAAACTGCCATGTTTTCAGATGTTGTCTGAGTTTTCAGATGAGCTGGCCAGTAGTGTCTCTTTGGTAGCAGAGAATCAATACGCGCATGTATGAGTGTTCAACTTGCAATGCAGCTTACCTGGAACCATCCAAGAGATGTCAAGTAGGACTTTTCCTAAAGGATTTTCCTGTTGTTTTCTTTTGCTCCCATTTCTGTTTTTAACAAAGGCTAAAGCAAAGATGGAAAATTAAATCTACTGTATAATTTAGTCAGTAATTTTATATACTTTGCCTTGCTCTCTTTTTTTGAATGCTCTGCCAACTGCAACCACATCTCAAATATTGACAGTCTTAAGTTTCATTGTCTTTTTCACTGTTTTTCCCTCAGAAAATCTCATTCGTATCCATGGTCTTATTTCTGAACAAGGATTAATTTATATGATACACAGGTTTTTACAGACTTCCTGCACACCCCTATATGAAAATATATAATTTAATTCAAATCTAAACTCATTATCTTTCTCAACAAATGTTTCACCTTTTGCATATTTCCCTCCTTTGACTGCATGTTTATGCCTATTTGCCTATTCCAGTGAATTCTACCTCTAATTTAGCACTTGAATTATAAATTGAGTCCCTCATTATCTTTCATTTGGACCATTCTTTTATCAAATGTAAATTCATGTGCATTTATTTATTTAGTATCTAAAAATGACGGGACATGGTGTCTAGTATGAACTGAAGGAATAAGTAATGAAACAAACAAGTGATTTAGTAAGTTAAAGAGCAGATTACACAGAACACAAACAATTCTTGAATGGGGCATAGGAAAACTTTGACTAGCACATATGCTGCCTTTGTGAGAATCATCAAAAATGTGCCCTCTGTAGAATGCAGCCCAACACCTGGAGTCAGGCGAATCTTGCAGAACACTGGCACTTCCATCCCTATGCACACAATGTCCCAGGCTCACTCCAGCTGAACTTGTTCTGTACAACTTCTGTGTGGCTGTAAGCACAGGGGAGGTAATTTGGAGGTGGCATATTGTGCAACTTCAGTGTGTAGGGAAGGTTGATTTTATCTTCAAATCTCATTTCAAAATTTTACAGATATCTGGTCAGTAAAAAGAAATGTCTAATATCTTAATTATGACCTCAAATAATTACATCAGTGAAGCAAAATGATGAGACACAGCTGTCAAGCAGGGTGTCTTAAGGTTTGTTAGAAGGCCTTGAGGTCAACTGAAAATCTCATTTTCTTTTTTTCAGTTCCTGAAAATTTTCATGTCTCTTCTAGGTGAATCACTTTGAACACACATGCATTTTCAAAAGTCTCTCAGCATGTAGCCTTCAAATGCCAAATGCCAAAATATAGAAATACCTACCTCATGAGAAGCAGTAGCAAACGATCTGATTTTATAACTATGATTTCTTTTATTGAAGTCTTCAAATATTGATGAGGTACTATAATAGATGAAATATTCAATATATTACATATATTTTAACAGTACAGATATAATTACCAGTAAAATTTGTGTTTTTGATGAGAAGCTATTAATGTTTTTACTCTTTATAACTATTTTGCATTTATAACTATTTTACATCTTTATAACTATTTATACAAAAGAAATTCTATTGTTTTGGTCTTGTAGCTACTCAGAACCATAGCCACTATTAATGTTTCCGAATAGTATATTTCGGATGTGTTATTTGGAAATACTATGACTTAAATTAGATAGTAAAATATTTTTAAATGTCGTTAAATCATTCTCACTCAAAAAAAAAAAGATCTCATGTAATGTCAAGGTCTGCTATTTGTTTCAAGAGTATGAGCAGTGAAGAGGTATAGACAAAGCTGGGAGAGCTCTGTCTTGGCCAGAGAAGTTTCCCAGGTCCTACCTTCTCTCTGTATGAGACTCTGAACCAAAATAACAAAGTATCTAAAGATGTCTCCAGGACAACTGAGCGTTTAGCTAATTACAAATTGACATTTTATGGCTCAGATAGTTTCTAGGAAGCCAGGCTTCATAAAGCAAGATTACAGCTTTATTTATCTGTCCCTCAATAATAAACCATGGAAATTGTGCTAAAAATATTCCATAGATAAGAATCCTTTAACAAATACTGTTAATCTATTTGCTAGACTGTTCAATTACCATTTTTATAGAGTTAGGCTACATCATCATTCCACCTTCTCTTTTCAAGGTGTCTCTGCATTCCCCCAAACAGAAGAGAAATGAGATGAAAGCAGTTACTAAATGTGTTTTCCTCAATCACTGTAGATAGTTGAAAAGAAATTGTGTGAGTCATGACTCACTTTTAAAGTCAGTTCCAGTGCACTCCATCTTTGTGAATTATAAATGTCACCAAAACTCTGTCAAAACTGTTACCAATAAATCATATGAACACGTCTTTTCACGCTCAAATCATGTATGGGATCATATATAAGTCAAGTGTTTATTTTAAATGAATATTATTCAAATAATTTCTAATATGCAAAATATTATGAACATTAAATATTTTAATGTTTTTAAAGTATTGTTTTATTTTTATAACTTTTTATTGTTCTTTAAGGAAGTATTCATACTTAGTGAGTTAGAAAGGAATCAGTTCTACATCTCATAATTGAGAGATATGCTATTTATAGAAAGTTTTAATCATTTTTATCTCCTTTTCACATTTTAGAAGGTATACTAAATATTTTTAGAGTATGAAGATTAAGCTTATGTAATAACATCTAAGGTTATGTGCATGTAAATTCCATTACATCTGCTAAATAATTTATCTTAAAATTTATTTTATTTTAAAGAGAAAAAAAGATAAAAATGACAGTGAACCAGTTTCGAAACAGGTTAGTAAGACAGTTACAATAATTAATACACTGAATATTTTCGTCTTCATAGTAGTTATTCAGAGTACAAGATATAGGCATGATATCTTGTTCAAACTGTTTTAGCATAAACCTTTCTGTTCGATGATCTAAGAGAAACTTGCTGTATAACTATCTTAACTATCCTGTTTATATGTATATTTTTTCATTTTCCCTTTCTTCTTTTACTCTTTCCCCAATCGTAGTGTGTCTTTTCTTTTGAACAGTTTCTTCCTAATTCACAATGTCTATTGTACATCTTGAATCTCATTTTCCAATGCAGTTTCTCACACTAGTGAGATAGTACAATTTTCACCTATGTGGGTCTGATTTATTTCACTTATGAGTATGGTCTCAAATTGCATCCTTTTGCCTAGAAAAGTCTCCAGTTTATCCTTCTTTATGGCTGAGTAGTACTTGATTATATATTAAAAAAAATCCACATCATTTTTATGTATTCCTCGGTTGGTGGGTATTTGAGTTGTTTCCAAGATTTAACTATTACAAACTCTGCTGTTATAAATATGGGTGCACATATATCACTGTGGTATGATGTTTTTAATTCTTCTGGAAAGATATCCAGAAGGGGAATAGCTGGTTCAAATGGGACCTCTAGTCCTTGTTTTTAAAGGAATATCCGCACTGCTTTCCACAGTGGTTGTACCAGTCTATGCTCCCACCGACAGTGGAGAAGAGTTCCTTTTTCTACACAGCCACTCCAGCATTTGTTATTGGTTGATTTTTTGATGACAGCAATCCTTTTTGGGTGAGATGGAATCTCAGTGTTGTTTTAATTTACCTCTCTTGAATGATCAATGATGTTGAATATTTTTTCATGTATTTATTTTCCATTTGTATTTCTTCATCTGAAAAGTGCACATTCATCTCAGATGTTAATTTTTGGATTGGATCATTTGAATTTGGGGGGGCATCTGATATTTTTGAATTCTTTATATGTTCTATTCTTCATGTAAATCCTTTGTCTGTGGGACAACTGGTTATAATTTTTCCCACTCTATGGGTTGTCTTCTAGCTCTGTTGGTGACTTCTTTTGTTGTGCAACAGTCTTTTAAAAAGGTGAGATCCCATTTGTTGATTCTTTGTAATATTTCCCTAGCAGTCTGGGTTTTGTTCATGAATTCTCTGCCTATACCTATGTCTTCGAGATTTCTGCTTATTTTCTCTTCCAGTAAATTTAGTGTTTTTATTTTAATATTTAGATCTTTTATCCATTTTGACTTTAGTTTAGTGTATGGTGATACACATGGGTCTAGTTTTAGTCTCTGGCATGTGGAAAGTCAGTTTTTCCAGCACCATTTATTAAAGAGGCTATCTTTCTTCCAGTGAATATGTTTGATCCCTTTGCCAAAGACAAGGTGACTGAGTTTTTTGGGGGTTGTGCCTGCATCTTCTATTCTGTTGCAATGATTTTTAGGCCTGTTTTTTTTTTCATTTGTTTGTTTTTGTTTTATTTTGTTTTGCCTATACCATGCTGATTTCATCACAGTAGCTTTGTAGTATAATTTCAGGTCTGGGATTGTGATGCCCCTTGCTTCCTTTGTTGCCCAAAATTGCTTTGGCTATTCTAGGTGTTTTCTGGTTCCAAATGAATTTTAGGAATGTTTTCTCTAGATCTTTGATGTATGCCACTGGTATTTTGATTGGGATTGCATTAAATAGTATAGCAGTTTGGGAAGTATGGCCCTTTTCACTATGTTTGTTCTTCCTAACCTAGACCAAGGGATATCTTTCCATTTTCTGATATTTTTCTTCTATCTCCTTTTTAGGGTACTATAATTTTCACTGTACAGCTCTTTTGCATTCTTTGTTAGATTGATTCTTAAGTATTTCATTTTTTTTTAGATGCTGTTGTGAAGTCATGATTTTCCTAAATTCTCACTCTGTGTTTGTTGCTTCCATACAGGAATGCTATCAATTTTTGAGTGTCAACTTGGTATAGCACTACACTATTGAATTTGGAAATTAAATCTACAAGTTTTAGGGAAACTTCTATGTAGAGTATTGTGTTATCTGCAAATAATTATAGTTTCACTTATTCCTTTCCTATCTTTTTTTTTCTATCCTGTCTAATTTCTCTGGCTAATGTTTCCAGAACTATATTGAATTGGAGTGGTGAAGTAGACATCCTTGTCTTATTTCTGATTTTAGGATGAAAGTTTTCAGTTTTTGACCATTTAATATTACGTTAGTTGTCATATTGTCATAGATAGCTTTTATAAGATTGCAGTAAAGACAATTTTCTGTGGTGTTTTTGTCACAAATGGTGTTTGTCAAATGCTTTTTCTTCATCTAATGAGATGATCATGTGATTTTTGTGCTAGGTTCTGTTAGTATGGTGTATTACATTTATTGATTTGCGTATGTTGAACCATCCCTGCATCACAAGAATGAATCCCACTTGGTCATGATGTATAACCTTCTTGATGATTTGCTGCATTCTGTGTTTGCCCATATCTTACTAAGAATTTTTGTATCTATGTTCATTAGAGAGATTGGCCTATCATTTTCTTTTTTGGTTGGATTCATCTCTTGTGTTGGAATCAGGTTAATACTTGCTTCCAGGAATGATTTTGGATGTACTGCTTCCCTTTCAATTTCTTTGAAGAGTTTCAGCATTAGTGGCATTAGTTCTTCTGTAAATTTCTTGCAGATTTCAACAGTGAATCTATCAGAGCCTGAGCTTTTCTACTCAATAAAATCATTTTCAATTTCGTTGGCTGATATTGGGTTATGTAGAATTTTGACATAATCTTGATCTAGTTTTGACATTTCGATTGTGTCTAGGAATCTGTCCATTTCTTCTGTGTTTTCCATCTTATTAGAATATAGGTTCTTAGAGTAGGTGTTGATGATCTGCATTTCTGTGGGATTCTTATTATTCCTAATTGCTTGAATATGCATTTTTTTCTTTCCTCTTTTTTGATAAGCTTGGCTAATGGTTTATCAATTTTATTTCTTCTTTGGAAGAACCAACTATTCAATTCAATGATTCTTTGTATTTGTCATGGTTTGTGTGTGGATGTCCCCCCAAAGCCTCATGTAGTCATGGGAGTAGGCATCTAGAATTTGTAACTGACTCAGGGTTCAATGCTGGGATTATGTGTGTGATTGCCACACCCACTCTAGGGTGGCTCTGGCCTACATACAATATAGTGGATAGAAAGAGTCTTCTCTCAGTGCTCCTCCCTTTATGCTCTTGTTGCTTTTGCTGTCTTCTGCTGCCACGAACTGTTGCCCCTCTGCCACACCACCCTTTCTTGGAGCCATCTGATTATGGGCTGAAACTTCCAAAAACTAAGAACTAGATAAGTGTTTCCTTCCTTAGTTTTGTTCATCAAGTATTTTATCTCAGCACTGAGAGAAAAGTAACCAACACTGTATTGTACTTTTTAGTTTCTATTGCATTAATTTCCGTTCTTATGTTTGTAATTTCCTCCTTTGTATGAGCTTTGGGTTTGATTTGTTCTAATTTTTCTAGAAGCCTGAGGCTTAACATTAGGCTTTTTGTTTGAGCTCCTCTGTTTTCCTGATGTGTAATATCATCACTATAACTTTCCCTTGTAAGACTGCTTTCATCAAGTCCCATAATTTTTGGTATTTTATATCAGCATTATCATTTATTTGTATCTACTGTTTAATTTTATCTTAAATTTCCTTTGTGAACCATTGGTTGTTCAGAAGGGTGTTTAATTTCAATGTGTTAATGCAGCTTTTATGATTTCCTTTGTTGTTTATTTCCAGTTTCATTGTCCTACAGTCAGATAGCATGCATGGGATGATTTCAATTCCTTTACATTTACTTAAACACGTTTCATCAGCTAATATATGGTCTATTTTGAGAAAATCCCATACAGCTGAGAAGAATGTATATTCTGATGTTTTGAAATGGAATACTCTGTAGACATCTGTTCACAGGCTTGGTTTAATTCCAATATTTCTTTGTTGAATTTTTGGTCTTGTTGATCTATCAATTTGTGAGAGTGGGGTATTAAGGTCCCCCACTACAATTGCATTAAGGCTTATTTGGTTTTTAATATCTGTTAATATGTTTTATGGAGTTGGGTGAACATGTATTTGGTGCATAAATGTCTATAATTGTAACCGCTTCTTCTTGGAGTTTTCCCTTAACGACCCCAGCTGTGCTGACCTTCTTTGTCTTTTTAGATGTGTTTTGGCTTAAAGTTTGCATTGTTTGCAAATAAAATAGCTACCCTTGCTTTTTTCTGAGTTCCTGTGGCTTGGAGAATTGTTTTCCATTCTTTGACTTTTACTCTATACATTTCTTTTTGTATAGCATGTGTTTTTTGAATGAAGCATATTGGTGAATCTTGCTTCTTGGTCCAATCAGCCAGTCTATTTCTTTTTATTGATGAGTCAAGATAATCTACATTGATTGTCATCATTGACATGTATTGACTTTTCTTGTTCATGTTGTTTTCCTGTTGTTTGTTCCCTGTCTTTCTCCTCTGTTTAATTGCTTGCCCTGCCTAGTGGCTTCTTTCTACTTATGTTCCTGTGTTTGTGGTCTTTGTTATCTCTTTCTAATATATCCTTCAGAGCATTCTGTAGAGCTGGTTTGGTGGTCATAAATTTTTTCAGTTGTTCTTTTCATGGAAATATGTTATTTCTCCATCAATTTTGAAAGATAGCTTTGCAGGGTACATCAATCTGGTTGAAGGTTGTTTTCCTTTAGGGCTTGAAATATCTTGCTGCAAGCTCTCCTTGATTTGAGGGCTTTTGTTGAGAAGTATGCTGTAATTCTGATGGGCTTTCCTTTATAAGTGATATGGTTTTTTTCTCTAGCTGCTTTTAGTATTTTGTTCTTGTGATGAATTTCTAGAATCTTTATTATTACCTTCCTTGGTATAGATTTATTTTGGTCATGGCTATTTGGAGTTCTATATGCTTCATTCATTTGTATGGAAAATTCTTTATCCATATTTGGAAAGTTTTCTTCCATTTTTTTCTGTGAAGAGGTTTTTAATGGTTTTTGTGTTGTCTCCGGCTTTCTCACTGATTCTGATCAATCTTAGGTTGTTCTTCTTAGCTTCATCCTGTAGCTGTTGGATTGTTTTTTCATGATCTCTTGTGATTTTTAAGATTTCATTCTTTTCCTGGTCACCAGTCACATTCCTATTTTCTAGATCTCTTATTCTATCCTTGCCTTCATTCAGTCTGCTGCATATATGTTCAGTGGAATTTCTAATCTCCGACATTTCTGTTTTGATCTGTTTCATTGATTCTCTTTTTTTGTCTATGCTTGGAATTCATTTTCCTGAGTTTCTTTGTTTATCTATGTCTGCTTTAATGTCTTTTATCTTGATAGTCATTTCTTTTTACACTTGGTGATTATTTTTTCTAGGGCCTTCCATTTGATATTTCATTTCTCCTGCTATCATTTCAGAGAATTCCTTTTGTTGGCTTCCAGTTTCCTCTATCTTTTGTGCTCTGCACTTGTGCTGGGTTGGCTGGCCGTGCGGGATTGCATTTCGCTTTTTCATTTCATCATTTTCTATTTTATTTCTTTTCTTTGTTGATACGTGTAAATTTCTTATGTTAGATAGCCTTATCACTGGTATTGAGGCTTTCCTAGGAGGTGTTCCCTTCTCCAGACGTCTTCTACATGTATGTGGTTCTTGATCTTTATGTCTATTCCTTGAACCAACCTTCCCAATATGTTAAAACTGAGTAGTTGTTATCTATTTGACTTAGGACCCTTCCTTTGGTACTAGACGATGGTGATGGTTATGTCCCCTTACAATGACAGTGTTGTCTTACATGGGAGGAAAAACTGGTTATAGTATGTATGACATCTGGTTAAAGTAGTCCAGTTGGTACTAACAATAGACTCAAGTACAGCCTGGCTGCTGACAAACTGTGATAACTATTATCCTGAAATCTATAACTGCATATTTCTACAGAAATGTTACACAAACCAAAACTCAGTCTCCTCTTGCTGGCACTATCATCCTGGGGCAATCTATCTTAAAATTTAGATAAATAAAATCATTTCAACACACAGAAATGTGAAATAACTCACTGATCTAGAGAATAAAATGGAGTTTATAAAGTATGCAGCAATTTGATTATGTAAAATTTGGAAAGAAGGAGAAACAAATTTATTTTTCATTTCAATTTTGATACACTGAAAAGACCAAAGAAGACTTATTTTACCAAATCACTGAATAATCACCAGATTGTTGTTTGTGTAATTATTGTCTACAGAACTTAAAAGACTTTACTGGGGAAGTCAATTTTAGCATGTATTATAAATTTGGTTTCTCATCAAACCTTTCATAATTAAAAAGAGTTACCTCATTTTTAATAAATCCCTCTTCTCTGGCTGGGGATCTAGCCCAGTGGCCTAAGCGCCTGCCTGGTAAGTGTGAGGTCATGAGTTCAATCCCTGGTGCTGCAAAAAATAAATAAATAAATAAAAATAAATCCCTCTTCTCAGCCATAGTATTTAAGAATTTATGTGTATACCTGAGAATGTTCAGCAAATATGCTTATAAAATTATATGCTTATAAAATTATAGCCTATAAATAGTGATAAAGGAACACTGAGTACTGTATGTGTTTTCAAATAATTAGAAGTTTTAACTATTTTGGAGCTAAAAGAGAAATCTACTTATTTTGTGTTTGATACTTCATCCCTAAAACAACCTGTCAAATTAGGTATAGTATTATCAGTCCACATCCAGATGAAGCAGTGTAGATGTATCCATTCACCTGAGGCAGTTAAGTACCTGGAACTTTGATATCTACTCAATTTGAGTCCAAAGGCTAGGCTCTTTCTAAGACTACATACTGCTTTTACATAAGTAACAAATGAAAGAGCAAAATTTTTAAAAAAACTAACTCTGACATATGCTATTGCTATGAATTGTTTAGGCCCTCCTGATATTCACATATTGTTAACTAACTCCCAGTTTTTACTAAATTTGTCAGTGAGGATTTAGAATGTGAGAGTATTGAGAGTGATAAAACCATGAGAGTAAAGATCTTGTCTCGGTTACTTTTTTCTAATTGCTGAGACAAAATATGCAATATCCAAAATTAAAGAGGGAAAGGTTTAATTACCACACAGTTTTTGGAGGTTTCAGTCCATAACCAGCTGGCTTTAAGGAAGAATAGTGTGGCAGAGGAGCAACAGTTCATGGTGGTAGAAGACAGCAAACACAACAAGAGCAAAAAAGGGAGAAGCATGAGAGAGCAAGCCTCTTTCTGTCCCTTACATTGTATGTAGGTCACCCACCCAGGGTAAATGTAGAATTCACAGTCATAATCCCAGCATCGGACTGTGAATCAATCACAAATCCTAGAAGCCCACCCCTATGCCTGCATAAGGCTTTGAGGGGACAACTAGACACAAGCCATAGCATTCTGTCTCTGTCCCTCCAAATAGTCGTGCACATCCCTTTATGCAAAAGACACTTGAGTCCATATCTAAAAGTTGCCAAATTCCTAACAGTTTCAGTATTGCTGAAAAGTCCAAGTCTCCAGTGTCCTCTGAGATGTAAGGCAAATTCTTAACTGTGAGATCCTGTAAAAATGAAAAGAAAGTTTGACACTGCCAGCATTCAAGAGGGAACATTTGCATTCCAAATGGGGATACAAAATAGTAGGACTAAAGCAAGTCCAAAATCCAGTAGGGCAGATATTAAGCCCTGTAGTTCCATGCAGAACATCTGAAGCAATCTGTCGCAAATTGTGA
>RJWT010044012.1:0-11860 GCA_004365215.1 Cuniculus paca
AAAAAGATGTGGTACTTTTATACAATGGAGTACTATTCAACTATAAAGAAGGATCACATTGAGGCTTTTATAGGTAAATGGATGCGACTTGAGACCATACTCATAAGTGAAATAAACCAACTCACATGTGTAAACACTGCATCGTCTCCCTAGTGTAAAAAACTGAAAGACTCAATAAGATACAAAATTCCTGATAAATATGGCACAAAGGTTCTGAAGTCCAATAATGTTTTTATTCTTTGATTTGATTGGTTTAAGTCTGTTTTCTTCTATTTGATTACAATATGTGGGAAGATATGAATAGCTTTTTTGAAGAAAACAAACGACATTAAGGTGGACATTGTAGATTTCTTGCTGTCTGATTTGAAGGCTTGTAATGCTTTCACTCTTTTGTTTTATCTGGTTTTATTTTATTTTGTTTTATTTGAATTTATTGTGTTTGAATGTAGGAACAACCATTTTGAAGAAGGCAAGAGACACTAGGATAGCCATTGTTAATCTCCTGTTATGTTTTGAAGATCTGTATTACTTGTAGTGTTCTGTTCTGAAATACTATGTAGTGTTTGATTCTATTCTGTTTTGTTTTGTTTTGTTTTGTCTTGTTTTGTTCTATTCGCTTTAAAATAAAATTTAAAAAAGAATAGCTGTCATCACAGCCTGTTTCCCCAGATAAGCTGGTTGCTTATGGCGGCGGGGGGAGGGGATTGTTACTTCTTGTTTGCCAGGCTGCACCCTGGAAGGGGCTGGGGTCTGGCTCTTCCTGGTCTGGTGGCATCCCACACATGGTGCTGGCTCCCAGACTGGGCTTGCTTGCTGATGTGGCCTTATTCTCTCTCCCACCAGTCTGAAAATACCATTCATATCTTTGATTCATTTTTATTTTGGTTTAGTACATAGTGAGCAATATATGTCTAGATTTAATCTTCTGCATGGAGATAGCCAGTTTTCCCAGTACCACTTGTTAAAGAGGCTATCTTTCCTCCAAAGTAAGTTTTTGGCCCTCTTTGTCAAAGATCAGGTAGCTCAGTGTCATTGTAGTCATTTCTGCATCCTCTATTCTGTGTCATTAACCCACATGTCATGAGTGAGTGTGTGTGTGTGTGTGTGTGTGTGTGTTTGCTTGCTTGTTTTGCCAATACTGTGCTGTTTTTTTTTAAACAAAACAAAACAAAAAGATAGAAATGATACAGAATTTCAAAAAAAAGAAGTAGGAAGTTAACACTAGTTAATATATTGCATATTGTTATTTCAGAAGTAGTTGTTCAGGTTACAAGATTTAGGCATGAAAACAATGATCAATCAAACAATGAAAGCACAATTTACAAAGATTAGTAGTATAGCTATCTATCTTGTATACATATACATAATATATATATACATACACACACATATATATGTATACCTATATACATATAATCTTTTCCCTTCTTCCTTCTCTCCATTCCCCTATCCCAGTTGTTCTTTCCTTTTGAGCATTTTCTTTGCTTTTCATTTTCACCATATCTAGTGTACATATTGGATCTTATTGCTCTTTCAGATTTTTTTACACTAGGGAGACAAAAGGATATTTACACATGTGAGTTTGATTTATTTCACTTATGAGCATGGTCTCAAGTTGCATCCATTTACCTGTAAAAGCCCCAAGTTGATCCTTCTTTATAGCTGAGTAATACTCCATTGTATAAAAATACCATATCTTTTTTACCCATTCCACAGTTGATGGGCATTTGGGTTGCTTCCAAGATTTAGCATACCATGTTGTTTTTATCACTGTGGTTATGTAATATAACTTGAAATCTGGAGTTGCATTTCCTCGTGCTTTAATCTTGTTGCCCAGGATTGCTTTTGTTATTCTAGGTCTCATAGTTTATATGAATTTTAGGATTGTTTTCTTAGTTCTGTGAGAAATGCTACTGGTATTTTGAGTGGTATTATGTTAAATCTATATCAATTTTTGATATATAGACCATGTTTTGTATATATATTGACTATATTGGTTCTGCCTATCCAAGAACAGTCAAAATCTTCCCATTTTCTGATGTCCTCTTCAGTCTCCTTTTTCAGAGTCCTGTAGTTGCATTGCAGAGGTCTTTCACTTCTTTGATTAGGTCAGTTCCTAAGTATTTAATTTTTCTTGAGGCCATTGTGAAAGGTATTGTTTTTCTAATTTTTTTCTCAGTGAGTTTATCATTAGTATGCAGGAACGCTACTGATATTGTATCCTGCTATTCTACTGAATTTGTTTATCAATTCTAAGTCTTTTAGTATTTTTTTTACAACATCTATGTAGAGGATCATGTTAACTGGTTTTTAACAATATCTCCCCACCCCCACCCCATGTATACTCCACACTCCCCATCTTTGTTCAGAACCTCTATTTAATAGGGTTGTTTATACACCAGTTCACTGAAATAAGCCAAGACAGAAGATAACAATGAGGTCATTGCAGGACTTCCTGAAGCAAGTAGTTGTTCTCCCCACCTCCATGGTTCTCTTTTTTACTTCCTTCCTTTTTTCTCTCCCTTTTTCTCACATCCATGAAACTTTTTTACTCAAACATGATGTTCACCACTGTGTACACACACTGAAGGGCTTCAGAGTTCCTTCAGTGAAGCTGGAACCATAGCCCCTTAATGGTCAGACTAACTCATTTGCAATTTAAAAAATATAATCCTTGCTTTCCTGTTTCACCAGGTGCATGAGAATTACCATTGAGGCTATAAGGAAATTGTGGATTATGGCGGGTTAAGGAAACTGTGGCAACAAAACAAAAACAGGTATAGCGAAGAGTGAAATACATTTAAGAAGTACCTTTGCTTAGTCTCAAATAGATTTCTTCTCTATAATGGAACACTACTGACACATGGATGCCTCAAGCATTTCTCCAGAAACTTCAATTATTAGTTTTCTACCAAACCAAGCAAAAAGTGAACTAGCAAAAAATAACTAAAGGGTGGAAAGAACATTAATGACCTGCATTGTTTTCTGCCTCACATCTCTCTCATCTGTTGTTTTGTGGCCTATGACTTCCACTGAAATGAAACATTTCCTCCCCCAATGATATAGTGTTCAGGACATTAATTCCCATATTTATGCATGTTCATAAAGGAGCACTTCATGCAAAACATCAAGGTATCCTGCATTCTTGGAGGTATTTATTCAACTCATCATAAATTATTCTCACTCATTTCCTCCATCACCCAGATTGCTTAGGCTGGGCTACTGAGCAAGAGAGACAGATATGTTGACTCTGTTGAAATCATAGAGTCAGACACCTCCAGACTCCACTTTAACTGGGCCAACAACCCCTAATGAGGAATAAACATCAAGAATTTAATCTCCCACTCTTTGTTAGATAAAGTTCAAATGCCTTTACATAAATTCAAGGAAAAACTTAAAAAGCATGAACCATGCACTATCTAGTTCCCTATACCCATAACCCAGCAGAGTAGCATGGATGTGTGCTTGATCATTGAATATCGATGGTTTTAAAAGGCAGAGTAGTATCAGTACAAAGGCACTGAAACCTAGGCATATTAAAATGTAACTTCATAGCCATGGTGGCACATGCCTTATCACGGGTTTGAGACTATCCTGTGCTTTGCAGTGAGTTCAAGGGCAGCCTTAACTACATAAAAAGGGCCCATCTCAAAAAAAATAAAAATAAAAAACCTTCATTTTCTACAAATTTGCCATCAAGCTTTTAGTCTTACTAAACTATAAACTGAAGTTTTTAAGTATTTTTCCAAAATAAATATACTCTTTCTTTTTTTAATCTTTTGTTTGTCCTTTTCAGACAGGGTCTCAGCTCTGCAGTTCAGGCTGGCCTTGAACTCACTTTGTAGCCCAGACTGGCCTCAAATTCACAGTGATCCTCCTGCCTCAGTCTCCTGAGTGTTGGGATTAGAGGCTACAGTGTGCACCACCATGCCCAGCAATTAATTTTGGATACTCAGACTTTCAGTTTTCTCCCTTTACATCTCGTTCACTTTTCATTTCTCCTCCCTGAGTGTGATCTAAGGTTATGCATTATGTTGTGTCAAAAGAGAAGTGTCTGGTCATCACTGGCCTCCACACTGATGCTTATGTATTTAACCCTTTCCTTGCTGCCTTCTTTCCAACATAGTGTAGATTCTGCACAGATACTCATGAGATGCCCCTTACATAGATAGATAATGAAAGTCAGTTTATTCCAAATGCTCATTTTGGATTGCTAATTCAACCAGCGCTAATGGCCACAAACCTTACTAATGCCTCTCTCTAGACTAGCTAAAATCACTTATCCACTCCCCTGAGAAGTAACTAAATCTCTGTGTGTTCATTCAACCTTCTCTAATCTAAAGTCTTCAGGTCTCAGAACTAAGGTTTCACAGTTCTATATGTATCTAGACCAAAAAAACTCCAACAGCTAGAAGAAATGGTAAATGCTACCATTCAACAACACACACTAAATAAAACATCAGTGTTGCACTCCATTTTATACTACAATAAGCAAGGAAACATAGATAACATTATCTGTGCCTTTCAATATGAAACTACTGCTGGTCTTTAAGCCATCTCTCTTTCACAGTATGCCATAGTTCTCTACCTCTAAAAAACAACTGAGATAATCTGGGGTGTTTACCCCTGAGTGAAACTTTCATTCCTGAGAATAAGAGGTAGGCAGGGAACTTTTCATAAAAATCATTTCATGTTTTTATATTTCAAGCTTTTTTTTTTGTGGCCCCAGGGATAGAGCTCACAATCTCATGCTTGCCAGGCAGGCACATAGGCCACTGAGCTAAATCCCTGGCTCTTGTCTTTTTGAGGCAGGGTCTCATCATGCTATTTAGACTGGCCTTGTATCCCAGCCTGGTCTCAAACTTGCAATGATCCTCCTGTCTCAGCCTCCTGAGTGCTGGGATTACAGGCGTGCGCCACCAGGCTGGGCCCAAGCTTTTTCTTTTCTATTAACCTTAACTACTTGGTGTAATGGGGGTTTTAGGAACCCCATTTATATGTTTCATTTTGCTTGTTGTGACATATAATCCTATTTCCTATTGGGGCCAGGGATTTAGCTCAGTGGCCTAAGCACCTGCCTGGCAAGTGCAAGGTCATGAGTTAGATCCCCTTTACAAAAAAAAATTCCTATTCCCTCTTGATTTTGAGGGTCAGTCACTTTGGTCAAGCTGTAACCTCTTCTTTGTCTAGCCATATAAGCATATCTGCTCTCAGCTCTCAATTCAGTCGAGTTATGTTTGCACTTCTTGGTGGAAGTATTCCTAAATTGCATACAAAACCCCTTATCTAAAACAATTTAAGCAACCTGTTATGGCTCATGTCTAGATGCCTCCCCAACAAAGCCTCATGCAGTCATAGGGTTTTTTTGGAGGTGGCTGAAAGACAGCTGAACCTAGAATGTGTGATTGATTCATAGTGCAAAGCTGGGATTAACGGTAGGTGATTGTTGGGTCAGTCCACTGATTGGATTGGCACTGCCCTAATCCCAGGAGACTGAATATAATATAAGTGACACAAACAGGCTTGTCTTCCCATTCCCCTGGTTGCTTTTGCTGTCATGAACTGTTGCCCCTCTGCCATGTACCACCTTGCCTTGGAGCCAGCCAATTATGGACTGAAACCTCTACAAACTGTGAGCTAAACAAAGCATCAGATATTTTGTCTCAACAATGAGAAAAGTAACTAAGACACATCCCCAATCTGAAAATCTAAAATCTGAAATCTGAAATGTTCCAAAATCCAAACCTTATGGGCACCACCAAGATGTCACAAGTGGAATCTCCCACACCATGAGAGTTTATTTCATACAAAAAAAAAAAACTATCAAAAACATTGTTTAAAATTACATCCAGGCAATAAACAAAGCTATTTGGGCTGAAGTTGTAGCTCAGTGGTAGAAGACATGCTTAACATGCATCCAAGGTCCTTGTTCAACTCTCCCCAGGATGATAAAAGAGGGAATAAGTGAAAAGAAATTATCTTCAGGCTATATGTATAAGGTCTGCATGAAACGTAAGTGAATTTCATTTTAATACTTGGGTCTCAAATACTCCTTATTTATATTCTAAATGTAAGTGTGAGCCACAGGAAGACTCAGCACCTCAAGCCCTTAATGTATTTATTACCCTGGAGCCTGAAATTGCTCCCCCCAAACCTTTGGAACCTGAGGACAAGACAGCCTTACCAAAACTACACCCACCATTACTGAACCTAAGGTTTCCTCTACTTGCCCTTCCAGTCTTAAGGATGAAGCTTCTAGACCAACTGTAATCCAGGCCTCTACAAGGATGTACCCATCCTTAGCTGAGTTTATGCAAACTCCTAAAGGACAATATCCTTTGCAGGAAGTACATGGGCAATCTGGGACTTCCAGAATTCATGTGCCTTTTTCTCTCAGGGACTTAAAACAGATCAAATTAGACCTCGGAAAATTTTCAGATGATCCTGGCAAGTACATTGAGGTCCTTAGAGGACTTACTCAGACTTATGAGTTAGCTTGAAAAGATGTAATGTTACTCTTAAATCAAACATTGTCTTCTAGTAAGAGATAGGCAGCATTATAAGCTGCTGTTGCATTTGGAGATGAATATCATATTGTTAACTTTAGAAGGCCAGAAGATAGCCAGGGAAACTACTGATTCCCTAGTTCCCAGGCAGTCCCTACCCAAGACCCCTACTGGCCTAACAGCCAGGTGGGTGATTGGATTAGGAAACACTTCCAAACATGTGTTCTTGAAGGTCTAAGAAGAGTAAGACCTAAACCATTCAATTATTTTAAGTTATCAGTTATTCAATAAGAGAAAGAGGAACACCATTCTGCCTTCTTAGATTGTTTACAAGAGGCATTGATAAAACACACATCCCTAGACCTGATTCAATAGAGCGACAAATTATTCTTAAAGATAAATTTATTACCATCAGCTTCAGATATTAGAAAAAGTTACAAAAGATGGCTTTTTCTCCAGATAGTTCACTTGATACTATGTTAAAAAATTGCCTCCTCAGTATTTTATAACCATGAGGAGGAGGAAGCCAAAGACAGAAAACAAAGAGACTGAGAGAAAGTGCCTGCCTTTGTTGCAGCATTAAGAGGAACGGACCTTAAGTCCAACTCCTGGGGCTCCAAGAAGAATTCCATGATGACACCTACCTGCTATCACTGCCACAAGCCAGGCCACCTTAAGAGTGACTGCCATAGGAAGCCCCCTAAACCATGCCCTGATTGCAAAGGTGACCACTGGAGGTTGGACAGCCCTCTAAGGCCAAGGCCCCAGAGTTTGGACCCATCTTATCAGTTGGTCCAGCAGGACTAATGGGCCCTGGAGCACTCTGCTCTCTCCCTCTGGCTGGACGGTCATCTCCAAGGGGGAGCTTCGGGTAATCATGACTATAGAGGGAAAACAAACCAGCCTATTGCTAGACACTGGTGCAAGTCTCTTGGTCCTTCTTTTTAACCCTGGCCTTCCTTCTAGTCGCCATACCTCAGTAAAAGGAGTCACTGGAGAGGAGGGAATTCACTATTTTTCACAACCCTTGGGCTGTAACTGGGATGGTTTTCTTTTTACACATTCATTTTTGATTATGCCTGAAAGTCCAGTTCCCCTCTTAGGAAGAGATATTTTATCATGTTTAAATACTATCATTTATATGCACCCTTGTCAAGTATGCTGTCTTCCCCACATGGAGATAGAAATAAATCCTTAAGTATGGGCAGCTAAAGGTAAAACAGGTAGGGCAATAAGAGCTGCTCCAGTACAGATACATCTCAGAGACTCTACTATTTTTCCTCAGCAAAGGCAATATCCTTTAAGACCTGAAGTTAAGAGAGGATTACTAACACTGTAACTGGTCTCTCTCTCCTAGATAAAAAGGTAAAATTAGTGAGACAAGTAATCCTCCAAACTTAGGATGATGTTAGACCCTCCAACAGCACAGGAGGTACTTGTGCAATTGTAAAAGCTGAATGCTGTGTGTATATTCCTGATTCTTCTGCTAATGTCTCAACAACTGTTCAAGATATTGGACAAGAAATTAATGACATGTCAGATTCTAAAATTCACTGGACCCTATCCTTTCCTCCTTATGGGAAGCAATTACCAGTTCCTCTTGGTGGAAATCTTTTCTAACTATACTCATAATTGTTCTGTTGATTCTATTATTTGGGCCATGCATACTTAATGGTTCCTTTGGCTTTGTCTCCTCCAGACTCAGAGCTGTACACCCATCCAAGATGAAACTGTGTGGTGTCTATTGAGGGCATTTAGATAGATCCGCTGTACAATATCTCTGACTGCCAATCAACAACTATGACCCCTTTCAGCCTGAAGAAGCCAGGTCAGTCATCGCTGATTTCTCCCTCGTGGCAGTTTGCAATACTTCTTCAGAGGGGGGAATTTTATAGGCGGTGTTTACACATGTGTTCGGGTAATCATGACTATAGAGGGAAAACAAACCAGCCTATTGCTAGACACTGGCGCAAGTCTCTTGGTCCTTCTTTTCAACCCTGGCCTTCCTTCTAGTCACCATACCTCAGTAAAAGGAGTCACTGGAGAGGAGGTAATAATAAACCAAACACATTTGGTTTATTTCACTTATGAGTATGGTCTCAAGTCTCATCCATTTACCTATAAAAGCCTCAATGTGATCGTTTTTTATACCTTAATTAGTACTCCATTGTATAAAAGTACCACATCTTCTTTATCCATTCCTCAATTGATGGGCAGCTGCTGGTAGAAAAAAGAGGCAGTCAGAGCCACATCTGTGCCAGATAATCTCCAGCAGGCATACAGTGGACTAAGGTGGGGTTCTGAATAATCCCAGCAAGCCTGAAGTAAGATTAGGGCAAGATGCCAGTGCTGGTGCTTTCAAATATGCAGGAGTTTAGGCTGATCCTGGCCTCTGGTCATGGGTTTTGAGCCTGAGTCATTCAGCCTACAACACTCCAGGTATATTTTGCAGGTCTGGCCTCAGCTCCCTAACCCTGGATGCCTCCTGTGCTTGTCCCTCACCCAGTCACTGTGAGATTTCAACACTAGGAGCTCTGAGATGAAGCCAACCCACAGTTGCTCTGAGTCCCAGGTTCAGTTGCCCTCCCCCCCATCCACAAACTGGCATCCAGCTGAGTACACTCTCCAAGAGACATAATTTGCTTAGGCTGGAGTCACTCACCAGCTGTTGTAGCACCCAGCATTCACCGCTTTGTTTCACTGGTTATTTGCTCCCTGGACACCTCTGGAGTCATCCACTTTCCTGTGTCTCTGTAGATTCAATCCTCCTCTCTCATGCTACGAGCCCAAGAACCTGGGAGAAAGTGCAGATTGCCCCCTCCTTTTTAAGCATTGAGGTCTATCTCTTCATTTTCTCTGTGGTCTCTAGTTTCCCTTTCAGATCCCTCCTGGATCCCAAGGATCTGCTTCCCTCCTTCATTTCATCTCCAAGTTGTTATTTTCCAGGGTCTGGATTCTGAATCTTAGGTTTATTTGTTGCTCAGAAATTACTTTCTAAAGATGAATCTGAAACTACTTTTTTGAACTTCTAAAATGATATAAATAACATTGTTGGAATTTTCTTTTACTTAGAGTCGAATTTTTTTGCAGTGCCGTACTGGAGATTGAATCCAGGACTTCACAAGTATTAAGCAATTGCTCTACCATTGACCTACATTATAAGCCTTCTTTTAACTTTTATTTTGATACAGGGTCTTGCTAAACTGTCCAGGCTGTCCTCAGACTTTTTATCCTCCTGCTTCAACGTGCCACATCACTAAAGTGTGTACATTACAACTGACTTGAAATTTTAAAATATTTTTTACACTTGATGGCTTGCTTTGCTCTGGTATTTTTTAAGCTTTATTATTGATTCAAGTTTATACTCCAATTGCAAAAATAACATGGAGAGAGAAAGCTTTTCTTTATACCACAATAACAAATTATAAAGTGTACTAAACTGGCACATGGTCCATGCCTGTAATTCCCAGCTACTTGGGAGATTGAGGCAAAGGATTGCAAATTCAAAGCCAGCATGGGTAATTTAGCAAGACCCTGTCTCAAAATAAAATTTGAAAGACTGGGCTACAGTCCAATAGCAGAGCATTCACCTAGCTTGTATAAAGCCCTGGATTCAACCCCTAGTATATAAAGAAGGAAAGGCAGGCTGAAAATTAAAATATTCAGATAAATTTTTTAAAGAAAAGATAAAATATCTTAGCTGTGACTGAATGTTGCTAGAATGTCAGGGAGGGGTCAGTTCTGGATTCCAGGATCTACTGGGCTTACTCCCTTGCCCCATTCCTTTCCTCCTTTCCTCCCTCTTTCTTCCTCTCCAGTCCCTTTCCTTTTGCCAGACCTCAACCTTGGACTGATGAGGGATACATTTTCACAAGATGAGTTTTTTGAGAAATGAGGGAGTAGTAGGGATTGAACTCAGGACCTCCCTATTGAGCTATATTTCCAGTCCTTTTTTTATATTTTATTTTGAAACAGGAGTCTCTTAAGTCACTAGGTCACCAAGTATGGGCTGGAACTTTTGATTCCTCCTGCCTTGGCCTCCCAGAGTGCTGGGATTATGTTTCAGAATAGTACAGCCTAAAATTTGATATAAGGGAATTGAAAATACAAATAAATATATTGAGGATAATAGGAGTTGAATTTCTCACTGTAAGGGAAAGAAGTTGCAAATATAGAAAGGGAGAAGACTGAAATATTTCCTGTGGAGTTGGCTTTGATTTGAATATCAGTCTAAACTCATGATTTTTAGTATATTTACAAATATAGAAACAATTATAAACATATGTGGCTGGATTGTTGTGTTAGTTACTTTTTTCTTGTTGCTGGGACAAAATACCTGACATTCAAAATTAAGGAAGGAAAGGTTTATGTAGCTCACAGTTTGTGGAGGTTTCCGTCCATAATCAGCTGGCTGCAAGGCAGGGTGGCATGGAACTGGGGCAACACTTCAAGGTAGCAGAAGACAGCAAAAGCAATAAAAGCAAAAGACAGGGAGAAAAGCCTCTTTTCCTCCCTTATATTGTAAGCAGGCTACCATATCCCTAAAGTGGGTGTAGCACTCACATCATCTCAGTGTCCTCCTCTTGCACAGGCTAAGGACATTTCCAAAGTGAGGACCCTGGCCCCTGCTGAGTCACTTGTTTAGTTAAACTTCTAAACTTCTTGAGTTGACACAATGTATCAGTCATTACAGTTGCATACATGTATGAGTATAAAGATTTATATTTCCTAACTCCGACTCCTCAGAGCAAGGATGCTTCAGGACCAGTGAGCAAAAACCCATCCTCAGACCTCGGTTTCTAAATTCCATTCTTCCTTAAGAGGAACAACACTCCACCCAAAAGGAAGAGATTGGCAGCATGGATTTTTTAATGATCCAACTATATTTTATCTACAAGAGACACACATAGATCTGATGACACAAATGAGCCAAACAGACTAGTGTGAACCTGCAGCCCCAGCTACATAGGATTCTAAGGCAAGAAGATCAGGAAGATCACTTGATCCCAGGAGTTGAGGGCCATCCTGGATAACTTAGTGATTATTCATCTCTAGAAGAAGGAAAGAAAGGATGAAGGAAGAAGGAAGAAAGGAAGGAAGGAAGGAAGGAATAGTGAGACCCTGTCTCAAAAAGACAAGGGCCGGGAAGTCGGCTCAGTGGCCTAAGCACTTGCCGGGCAAGCGCAAGGTCATGAGATCAATCCCCAGTGCCGCAAAAAAAAAGAAAAAGAAAAAAAGAAAGAAAGGTGGTGCATACCTGTAATTCCAGCTGCTCAGGAAGCTGAAGCAGAAGGACTGCAAGTCCAAAGCAAGTCTAAACTACATAGCAAGACCCTGTCTGAAAAAATGAAGAA
>RJWT010044013.1:0-11860 GCA_004365215.1 Cuniculus paca
CAATCCTCCTGCCTCAGCCTCCCACGTGCTGGCATTATAGGAGTGCACCACCACGTCTGGCTGAGTACAATATTTTGACTATAAGCTATCCATCTAAATAGATAACAATATTATCATAAAACCAAACTGTAACTAAATACTGAACTCTAGTTAGTAGCTCTGTGTTTTCTGTGGTAAGGTTTAATAATTCTGAAACTACTTTCTGTGTATTCTATAACTGAGCAAATGAGTAAACATGAAAGTAAGAGGAGCCAGATGTCATAATGCTAGGAAAAAGAAGATTCAAATACAAAAAAAAGGGAAAGATGAGAATGAATTCTTTGGTGTTGGGACTGGAATTAGAGAATTCAGTATGATCTTAAAGCAGATATCTAAGAAAATAAATGTAGAAGACAAAATAGAATTGATCAAATTTTAATATCAAATGCAAAATGAGAAAATAGTATTACACTTATAAATTGTTATATTTCTTGATCTTGACAAATGTACTATGGTCATATATGAGAATGTCCTTATTCTTAAGAAATCTACACTGAGGTATTTAAAGATATAGGAACACACCATCTCCATTCACTTTAAAATGATTCAAAAAATATGCGTATTCATATACTAAGAGAGAAAAAGCAAAGAATAAAGCAATGTGATGAAATATTAACAGCTGGTGACAGGGGTGAGAGAATATGGCAGTTTCACTATTTTTTGCTGTAATTTTGAAAGTACGTCAAAATAAAAAGTTACCAAAAATAACTGTAAGAACAAAGGAGAGTTGTAGCTTATTCCTCCTAGGACTCTGTACTAGGCAATCAAGATTGGTACTAGAAAAACAGCACGTGTAGAGGGACGGCAGAAGAAGGATGAGGGCAGTCATACAGCGCTTGCCTAGCAGGTGCAAGGCTGGGTTTGATCCCAGCAAAACAAACAAACATGGAATGGAGCAACAACAACAAAAGCAGGCGTTTGGAATAAGCACCGACTTGGACCCTGGGTGATTCAGCAAGATACATCCTTGGATTTGAGGTTTGGCACCATAGGTGGAGGTGCCCCTTGAGCGATGGGGCTCAGGAGTTGAGTACTCACAGTCACATCAGGCTAACTTTTGAAAGTACTTAAAGAAGGCACTAAAGACTTTTAACTTTACCTTATTTCCACTTAGGCGACTGCAAGCATCATTGACCCAGTGCCACAAATTCGCTAAAAAAACAAAGCAAGGATAAGGTCTTCATATTATACTTCCCAGGTTCTCTTTTAAAATAAATTTTTGTACATTTCCTACTTCTTTTTTTTATATATTTTTGCATATTGAAGTTATACAACATGATGGTACAGGACCAGTATGAGTAATAAGATGGTTACTGTAGTAAATTAAATTATTCGTCACGTCACATAGTTACCCATGTGCGTGCATGTGTGTATCTGGCAAAAAGAGCTAAATTCAGCTTATTTAGCAGAAAAACCTGAAAACAATAGTAGTCTCCAAACTCGCATATCCTGTATACATACTACTTTGTGTCCTTTGACCTACATTTCCCCATTTCCTCTTCCCTTGCCCCTATAACCACCGTTTTACTCTCCACTTTTGCATATTTGACTTTATTTTTTTTAATGATGCCACATATGAGAACAACTTATTTTTCTGTCACAGGTTCAGAATTCTTGAACACTATGTTAGTTCAGGACCGTCTTAAACATACTCTAGTGCCAGTGTTTCCGTGAGTGAGCCTGGAAGTAAATGCATTTAAAACAAATCAATAGGGGCTGAGGGTGTAGCTCGTTGTAGACCACTTGGCTGGTATGCATGAGACCCTAGGTTTGTAACCAGTATAAATAAATAAATACACTGATTTAAAGACCATGAAAACACAGGCAAGATAGAGATAGCAATAGAGAGAGATTGTAATCTAGCATGGCCAATATATCTAAAAGTGCACTTTGATTTAGTATAATTGTCTTACATGTTTTTTGTGATTTTTTTACCCTACTACTCTGTTAATTTGTGTTAACTTGAGAAGGATTTATAAAATAAATACATGAATATTATTTTGGCAAAAAAAGAAAAAATTAAATGGGGATGAAGGGGAAGGGGGAAAAATAAGATGGGTTATATACAAGCACCAGCTCCCCACAATGCATATAAATAAAGACTATGAAGTCATCTAACTCCTATCAAAACAGAACTTCCTGTTCCATATAATGAAAAACATGGCCCACTAATGTTCTATAAAATACCTGTGTCATCAGGGCTCTAAGAGCTGCTTTTAGACTATAGACAATTGCAACAGCCTTGTGCTCACATTCCCTTGACAATTTTTCACTATGAGAGACCAAGTTAGGCATGTTAGGGGACAAAGAGGATGTGTCTAGGAGACTGATTTTCCAGCAAGCTGGCTATTATGGTTTAGATATAAATGTGCCCTAGAAGTCTCATGAGTTCAGAAGTGGAACTTTTTGGAAGGTGATTGTGTCATGGGGGCAACATACTCGGAAATGGCTTAAGCCACTGGTAAGTTCATAGATGAATGCACTGTTAAGAGCTGAGGTCTGGTTGGAAGAAATGGATGACAGGGAATGTGACCTGAAAGGATGTGTTCTTGCACTCAGCTCCTCCCGTCTCTCTCTTTCCCTGCTTACTGGCTGCCGAGATATGAGTAGCTGCTGAGAGATGAGTAGCTTTCCGCCACTATGACCTTCCACCATGATATTTCTCTCTTGAACTTATCCAACCAAATATGGACTGAATCCCTTGAATCATAAGCCAAAAACCTCTCCTCCTTTAAATTGTTGTTATTGGGTATTTTGTCCCAGAGATGATAAGGTGACTAAACACTATCTCAGATGTATGTACAATTAAAGTGAGGTGCAGTTTGGCACGGTGATGCATGTCTGTAATCCTGGCATACTGAGAGGCTGAAGCAGGAGGATCTCAAGTTCGAGCTCAGCCTGGGAAACTTAGCAATTTAGTGAGACCCTGTCTTGAATTTTTAAAAAAGGGGTTTGGGATGTAGCTCAGTACAAAGTCCCTGGGTTTCCCTCTGTGCTACTTAGGGGAAAACAATGCGAAGTACGAGCTGGAGAGGTAAGGGTCAGACCCACTGAGTTCCAGCAACAAATCTTTTTGACTATACTTTTTTGCTTCTAGGAAGACTATGTTCTGTGGTATACACAAAGGATATCTCCATAATTTCTGTAAAATAGAAGTGGTAAAATCTAAAAAGTCAAATCTCTGAATTTTAAAATGAATCTGTATAATACAAAGATAAAATTTTAACCCACCTCTATTGAATATTCAATGTTGTACTCACTATTAATACTAAATTTAGGATTTGTAATTTCTTCACTGGAAGATAATCACAGTTTAGAATAATAGCTAATGATCTCTCATGCACTGAGCTCTTAAATGTGCCAGGCACAGTGCTCACTGGATGATACATATAGTGTCATTTGGAGTACAGCCTCTATTATGTGATCTTACACAGTTTAACCTCTCTGAGCCTCAGTTTCCTCATCAGAAAATGGAGAAAATAACAGTAGCCCATGGTGCCATTGTGAAAATTTATTTAGAACATGTAAATGTATATATCCGTGGTGTTACGTACTACCTATCCAAATATGTCAGTTATTGCCATCATCAACACCATCATCATCATTTTTTATTTTCCTATAGTTTTAAAATTTATCAAAATAAAATTACCTCAAATCAAAAGACAGTTGCAGTTCTTTCCTTATAGGAATCAGTACTACGCGAGTACAAATGGTACTAAAAATAATACTTATGCCCAGAGGTGATATCCATTCATCACCCCTCCTTGGCTAATTACAGCATCCACACTAACTGGTATACCTGCACCTCTTGTAGCAGCCCCCTAATTTGTTTTTTATGCTGTAACCAGAGGGCTGTTCTTGCCTCCCTTGGCTAAGAATAAGGAGCCAACTCCCTAGAAGGCCTGTGGGATGGTGTCATCTGACTTATCTTGCTGTGGTTCTGTGACTTGGCACTCCAGCTGCATGAACCTCTTTTAATCTCCCGACTTGCTATGTGCCCCAGTGTGCAATCCTCTCAATGCAGTACACTGTGATTCACCTTGGCTCCCTATGGGCTGGTTAGAAAGCTCCAGCTGGTCTCTCAAAGCTTAGCTCACCTGTTTTCTCCTCTGGGAAGACCCAGCTGACCCAAGGCCGGGAGGACCCTTTGGCATCTGCTACCTGGCATCGGGCATCTACCTTTCCATCCTCAGCTTCACTCTGGAAACCTGACACTTCCCTTGCCCACTAAGATGCCTCCTCCAAGAAGGTCCTGGCTGTGTCTGTGTGGCTCAGTACTGAAGCTCCAGACGAGTCCTGTCCCAGATGATCAATAAACGTGTGTGGAACAAATGGATGAAAAGAAACCTAGAAGTCATAATTCCCAATCAAGTAATTAATGGGCTTACTGTTTTTCTTGATAAGATATGGCAGTAAAATATATTAAATAGAAACTAAAGAACAAAACATCAGAAAGTCTGTCTCACATTAACACGACTGGTTAAGTGATCTTCATCATATGAACATATATTATCTAAATCTTAGGTCATAACGTTGTTAGACAAGTGAAAGGCCACCCCAGGAAGCATCTCTGTTGTATCATCTATGACACACTTTGGACTTCACCATTTTCTTTGTTAATTCTGTCAGTAATGAATGGATTCATTAAAAAAAAAGTGGTTCTTGCTCAAACACTGATCTCACTTAACAATCACACCTTCAGTTACCGTGTTTTTCTTTATCTTTGGTTGCTCAGGACATTAGTCAACATAATGTTAATAGGAATATGAAGATATACAGAGCTCCATGAAGTCCTGGATGTGATGTGTGAGAAATGACCAAATCACAGCAGGGCAGGGGTGGGTGAAAGAAACAAGCAAGCAACTGCAAATGAAAAAGGACAGCAAAATGACAGGTGCTCCAGAAAAGAATGATTTGAGTATGAAAGGATTAAGAAATACCTTTACCAAGCTGAATGAAGCCTTGAATCCTTTCATAAAAACTATACTTCTTTAGCTTTGTAGTATAAAAGTCAAACATGATG
The DNA here is from genome assembly GCA_004365215.1 of Cuniculus paca. Taxonomy (NCBI): domain Eukaryota; kingdom Metazoa; phylum Chordata; class Mammalia; order Rodentia; family Cuniculidae; genus Cuniculus; species Cuniculus paca. Next base: position 5,063 of record RJWT010044013.1, read on the forward strand.
TGATATTTAAAGACACTATCAAAAGCAACATTTGATTATCCATTCTAGGAATGAGCACCTAAATTCGACTTCATATAAGATAACTTATAATTTTAGGATCACATCTGAAGATAACACCCCAATCAAAACCTCCTTTATTCTTTATCTGAACATTCTGTCTCTGTTTGAAATGCATACATTAAAAATTTATATGTTCAAGGATAAATGCAACCCCCTGAATATCTGATGCTACACAATCTATACAACTGAAACACAGAGCTTGCAAGTCATCAGTTTCCCCAAATGCTAAAATGGGTGCAAAGTTGGCTTTTTGTTTTGTTTGTTTGCTAAAGAACAATGAATTAGATATGAAGGGTGATTTTCCCTTTAAACTGCAACCACCTTTATTTAGACAGATTCTATATACAGTCAGCAGACAATCTATTCATCTTCCAAAACATTAACCTACAAATGTACTGTTTCTACTTTTTCAAGATTAGTCTTCAACTCTAATCCTAACCCTAACCCAAACCCTAACCCAAGCCCTAACCCTACAAATGTACTGTTACGATAGACACAGTACCTGTTACTGCTTTTCCCCTTTTCCTATAGTAAACACGGAAGATGACAGCAGCCGCTAATGCCACAAACATGAAGAGAAGCAGAATGATTAAACTGGGCAAGTAAATCCGGGGGTCTGTGTTGGAAGAAAATGAAAAATATAATATTAAAGGTTACTTAATTTTATGACATTTAAAAACAAAACCCTAGAAATCCAACCTCAGAATCCTGGATGTGGGTCTGGAATAACAGAAGCAGGGCGCTCTCAATGCCTAACTGGGCATTTTGCAGAGAGCTCACATTGCCAAGCCCAGCGCTACTCAGCCTGGCTCTGCCTGTGTGCGGTCAGTCCAGGATCATCACTAGGCCTCTACTTCTTACCGACTCTCATCCTGCACACCATCATCCTGCTTCCTCTCTCCTTTTGCCTGCAGGCAGAAGGAAGCTTTCATCACATTTGTCCAGATACCAGCATGGTGCCAGCGTTTCCCTGGCCATGAGAAGAACCACAGCGCCCTGGGAAGTATTTCTGCTATTTCAGCTGTGAGGCAATGCAGACCCCGTCACTTTCTTCATCGCGCCTCACTCACTTCTTTGCTGGAGACTTCGTATTACAAACCCTTGGTTTCTAGACTCCCACCTTTCCTTTCCTTTCCTTCTCGCTCTCTTTCAAAAAATATCCTTTACTTCCTTCGTTATTTTTCATGCTGTGTTTCGGTTACTTTTCATCTTCCAAATGGCCTTTTAAAAACTCTGCTCTGATTGTGCAACTTCATATCCACACGCTTTAATGTATTCCTGTTTCTCAAAGTGTCAAATTTAAACCCCCGACCTGTCTGCCCTATTGTTCTGTCACCGAGCTCGCTTGCCTCCTTAGAAAGGTATTCCTGCTGCTCGTTTCTTGCAATATCCACACCACCTCCACACTGACCCACTCACTTGAAGTAACCAGCCTCCTTCATTATCCAGCAACTTTCTGTCAAGCTTTGAAATTCTGCGTAAGATTAATTTGATTTACAAATGTTCTAAAAAGCATGACAGCTAGGTTCTAACAAGTTGCTATCTCTGGTTCATGACCAAAATCTCCTCACAAACACTTCACTGTGACTACCACCATCCAATTGTGTCTGCGAATTTTCAGTTATGTTTGTAGTTTAGTTTTCTTTCTGTATATAAATATATCATTAGTTGTCTCCAATCTAGTGTAAAAAGTTATCAAGTACTCTAGACAGTACAAGTCCTTGGGTTCAAGCCCTAGCACAACTTTTATAGAAACCAAATAAGTAACCTATCTAGAGTTAAAATGCTGATAAAAATGGAATACTGAGCTGACCATGGATAGGATGAAATGAAAATATGAACCCATGCAAACACAGTATGGGATTCCTGAGACAGCCAGACAGCTGACTATACTGGGCACATCTACCATGCAACACGCTTGGGTCAAGCGTACCCCGCGGAAGTTTTCTAGATGGCAGAGAAGAACTGCAAACCACATCTGATTTCTCTGTCCCATGATGCTCTTCTCTCTTCCCCAGAACAGTACAGCTGTGGAGGGAAGAACAGTTCAGTGCTTTGGTTTAATATTTCTGTTTTAAAAACAAAAACAAAAAAAGATTCTACTGTACTATGGACAGGTTGCCAGGTCCTTCAGGAAGGCAGCCATGTCTTCTTGGACATTTGAATCTACAGGGGATGGAACATCACCAAAGTGGATGAAGTTGTTAGAAAACACTCTAAGAACTGCTGAGAGCATGGTGAGAGTGCGGTAAAGAAGATTTCAAATGCTTCAATTACCAAGGCTAAGTGGTGAACTTTTGATGAATCCTTTTTTGAAGTCGAAAAACACAGAATATATTTTCAACATAAAACTTGATACATGGATCAGAAAATTAGCATTTAATAAGAATATATTGGGAATTAAAAGAATCATTATACAGGAATTTCACCATATAAATGAAATATAAACTCATATAAGTGTGTCATAGCATATACAGGTTAATTATCCCTAATCTAAAAAACTAATACACAAAATGCTTCAGAATATAAAACTTTTTGAGTACCAACCTGACCCCACAATTAGAAAACCTGATACTATGAAACATCGTTTTGCTCATGAATATAATATAAAATAACATATAAAATTACCCTCATGCTATGTGTATAATATGTAAATGGAACAAAACAAATTCTATGCTTAAACTTGGGTCTCCTTCTGTCTCATTACATACATGAAAATATTCCAAAATCTGAAAAAGTTTTGAAACCTGAAATATTTTTGGTCCCAAGCATTTTGAATAAGGGACAATTAACCTCTGTATGAGATTATTCATTGCAAAATTATGCATCACTGCAAAAGATGGGGGACAATCTAAATGATTATCAAGAAATTTATTAAATAAATCATGCTACATTTCTACAGTGAAATTTTATGTTGCTTAAAAAAGTCAAAGACCCAAGGCATTAACATACACAGGAAGCTTCTATGTGCACGTACATAGTGCAGACAAACAAACTCCAGGTGAATAAAACAGTGATGTTGGGAAGTTAGGAAAAGCCAGAATGATAAGTGAATGATAATAAATGTCATAAATTGGTCTGGGGTTGTAACTCAGTGGTCAGGTACTTGCCCCCTGGATTCTGATTCCCAGCATCACCAAAAAAAAGTCATGAATCATTTTCAACCAAATAAGGTCAGAAAAAAATAAAAGAAGATATACAACATTAAGTTATAGACTATTGAATTTTCTTTTTTTTCTTTTTTTTTTTTTTGTCTTTTTGAAACAGGGTCTCACTATGCAGTTCAGACTGGCCTTGAGCTCGTCTTGTAGCCCAGACTGGTCTTGAACTTGCAATGATCCTCCTGCGCCTCAGCCTCTTGAGTGGTGGTAGACTACTGAATTTAGTAAGTAACACAAACTTCCTGTCACACATCAGGCTGAAGAACTGGGTTAACTAGTTTATTTTCCCCACACTGAACTGATAGATGTTTTCTTAAGAGGAAGCCTAACCCAACAGATCATCTTGTTTTCAACCCAGATGAGACAGCAGAGGTTGGGTTGTTTAAGAAACAACTAAGTCCTTTGGCTCCTTCAGTGTTACTTACTTGGTCCAGGGTTTGCATTTGTCTGTGGAAGAGAAAGCATCTGAGAAGTAGCCTGTGAGGCAAGGCTTGCACACCGTGTCCATGTTGAGCTGCACTGTCGAAAAGACCACAGACCAAACAAACAAACAAACAAACACACACAAGCAGGGACACTTAGAGATCGGCCAGGATGATGTTCCACAGGTGCTGTCCCTCTCACACCTGCCCATCCCTCCCCACCAATGGCCTCCACTCCTGAGCTTAGGCCTAGCAAACACTTCTGACATCCACAGTGAGCAAAAGAATTGCATGCAGAAAGATAATCGGCTCCATGTCCGGCCACTCCCACCAGCACCTGATGCCCAGGCCCAGGCCAGCTCTGGTTCTAATTCTCTGCTGCTCAGAACCAATCAGAGAGATACCTGCCTCTTGATCTGGCAATGTGATTTGCCTTGAAATTGCATTAACAAAAGCCAGTTAATATTGAATAACTTGCATCAAGTCGAACAGTTTCTTAAAAGATGAACACAATCTAGAAGATTCTGAGAAGGCTTCAAAAACAAAAAGGATTTCCAAGGGGCTACAGGCATATACAGAATTAAGGGCATTCATTTCCATATATTTGACTTCTACGCGACTTTAGTAACACTGACCCACTAGAAGCACCTTGCAGGCTTTCCTTCCTTCTTCCCTTTTACAATCATGCTTCCACCACCTAAAAAGAAGGCACACTTCGGACACATCCCAAATCCTGCTATGGTGCCAAACAGAAAGACAATGGAGACACTGGTGATGTCGAAGCTCCTGCATTCACAGCACCCCAGTCTAGCTTCCCCCTTCCCCTATCTAAGGTCAAAAGTGTGCCATAGAAAGAGGATACTTGGGACCAGATTGAGTTGTTCGAAGTTCAAATGTACTGCAAAGTTGGGCAGGAGTGAAATTCTCACCCGTCCATCTGAAGCCCTCTGTCTTCTACTTATTATCAAAGAATGCATCATCCTCAAAGGTACAAAGCCAGGAGAACATCTACGAGAAGCCCTGGAGGCAGCAGCATCTTGTTTCACACAAATGGGAAACTTGTGGAAAGGTTCTGCACTTTGTCTGTCTTAGAATCAGGGCTCAGGGGGAGCTGGCTGTGACAGAGAGGTTTAATAATTTAAAAACCAAGGTAGACTTTTCCATAAGAAAGCATGTCTGGGCCAGTCCACGCATATGACAGATCATAAGGATTGATATAGCCAGTTAGATTCTGTGATATATATTTTCCTCCACATGAATTGAAATTGGTAACGGTTTAACTCTCCTAACTCTGTCCAAGTATTTTGGATTAAAACAAGGTGTCTCTAAGTGAAAGATTAACAGGCATAAACACTCATTTGTTGCACCTTGAAAACACTGTTTTGTTATACTTTCTAGAAATAAGTAAAGCAAATGACTCTGAGAAATACTTCTGTCAGGTAGAGAGTATTTTAGGCAGCTAAGTTAGATAGAAATTAAAAGTCAGAGAGGGGCTGGGTCCTTGAGGGAGTCAATGGACAAGACGAGACATATCAAAACTGCGCCTAGAGAAGAAATGGTGGAGATCCAGGCCTGAAAGCTCCCTAGAGACAGACAGCAGCTTGAGATTGTGCTGTACTCAGCACTACCCAGTCCAGCGAGCCTAGCTAAGGCATGGGATGTGTAGGTGGCTGACCAGAACACCCTGATCCTTATTCCCATCCCTTTCCCAGAATGCCTTTGATCTTTCTACCTCAGAAGTTACCGATAAGCTAAAGTTAGAGATGCACATTGTATACCCTTCCTATGTACCTAACTTCCCTATTGAATCATTATTTGCTGACTATACTTGTAATTCTATAGGTTGACCATAGTTTGACTCATAGTTACCCAAGCTGTGATTTTGCTCTATAAAATACCCTTGACAAACCAGTCTCTGTGGCCACCCACTCAAAACTCCTCATCTCTCAGGAGCTCCCTCTTGATAAACTCTTCCTATTCTGAGCCTCCCCTGTCCTTTGGTTTTCAAGAGACACAAACTCAGAGGGTGCACAAGTGAAAATGTGACATTTAATAGGCTCGGAATCACTTCCCCATAACAAAAAGATTTCTATTTCCTTACTTAAAACAAAACTGAAGGGCACAATTGAGTTATCAAAGGACAGATCATGAAAAATAACTTCTGATGTCACATCACTATGTGATTATGGACATATAACTCAGAGGGCACTGAAGTAACTGGGGACACCCTAACAACATGTTTCTCCCTTAGCACGTCTACATATGAAAAAAGAGGAAAAAGAGCTGATGTCGAATCCTGTTGCATTTAAGCAATAAGCAGCATTCAACCATGAATATATAATAGGAAAAATTCCACTCATGAAGTTTTAAAACTTTTACTTTTAGGATTATAATATAGCAAAGTGTATTCTTCTGTGACAAACTGTAATAATACATATAATGGCAACTCAGTCCAGGAAAAAAAATGTTTTTAACCCTGAGAAACTTGTCACAGTAAATTTTTTAAAACTGAGATTTTACATAGGCATATATATATATATATATATATATATTAAAAGCCCTCCAAGCACAAATGTAGCTCGGGATAAAATTTTGTGGTGATGATGGAGTGATACAAATTAAAAGGAGAGAAAGAAACTCCATAAAGTTCCCGAGTGAAAAATGATTAGTACATTTTAAAATGGGTGGTGCTGGGTATCAAATTGCTATGGTGTTTAGAGTCCAATGACTATTTTTAAATGTGTTAAGTGCCGTTATAATTCCCTGGTAACTAAGTCCTTAGCAACCCTTTAAATTGGTAATAAAAAAACTGTAGCTGTCAACCCAGATGCGTTTTTTGTTTTGTTTTCTTTTGGTTTTTCTTTTTCTCGGAGGGTGCATAATTTAAAAAAGGAGAGAGACAGAAAGAGAGTGCTGAAAGTGGTGACGCAGCCCTATAATCTAAGCACCGGAGAGACCGAGGCAGAAAGATCGAAGGGTCAAGAGTGGCCTGGGCTACCTAGGCAGCTCAAGGCAGGCCTGGGCTATGTACTTAGGGAGAAAGGGTCCCTGTGCTACCGCGAGCATCCTGGGGTTTACGGCTGCTGGCCAGCCCGAGTCCCCAGTGGTGTGACAAGGCAATGCGGGTTCACAGCGCACATTCCCTTCAAAGAACC
>RJWT010044014.1:0-11865 GCA_004365215.1 Cuniculus paca
TCTTTCAGTTTTTACTTCTCTTGTAGGCTACAAATGCAAAAAGACAACCGAAAATGCTATTCATTATTTAAGAATATAAAGTTCCTACAAAACTGATATGGAGAAATTCATTAACACCCTAAGGTAGTGATTTTCCTCCTGGCAGCAGTTCATATATTATTAATGGTTCTTTAATTTTTTAAAAAAATACTATTTTAAAACTTTGTCTATTCTGGCCAATGTATGTGCTAACAAAATATATTCTCCATTATTTGAGCTGATACTGTATAACTGGAATTTCTGTCTTCTTTCAATTTGTATTTTCATTAGCACACAAACCAAATATGCTACTTTTGTTACCTCTAGAAAACAGCAAATACATAGTTCGTGGGCTTTCTCTAGAAGAAATCTTAGAAAAGTGTTAACAATTAGAAGAGAATCATGCAGGAGAAATATGAGAATTAGGTTGTTGCACAGTACAAATAGTCAAGGCAATAAAACTGAAAATACCCCACATAATATAGTCAATCCATATGTAATGGTAGGCAGAAATTAATGATGACTAAAACCACCAATTTTATCAAATCAATCTTACCAATATCTTTCATTGATTCTGTGAAATTTTATTGCACATACAGTTGATTTATAAATTTTGTTTTGGTTGTTCTAAGAAGTATAGATAAAATAGTATAACACAATTTACTGTACAATTATGTTTAGGATAGCAAAATGTTTAAGTAAATTATGAATTCCTGAGAAGTAATTTTCCTTTAAAAGAACTTAATACTCAAATTAATTTTGGAAATACTGAGTTTTAAGTGAGATAAATTTAAATTTTTTTTCTGTACTAGATGTAACAATCTATAAATTTCATATCTATATTTAGTGGTAATGTTTGCCTCACTAGAAAGTTGTGAGGTTTATGGAATCATCTGTATAATTTCTGAGGCTTAGATATGTGCCCTTCAAACACCTTTGGTTAAATGTTTGGTTCTTTAGCACTGTTAGAACTTCATGAACAATTTAAAAGATAGAGCCTAGTCTGAGGAAGTTAGAACACTGGAAGTATGTACTTAAAGGGGAGATTGTTACTCAAGTCATAATTGTTAATCCTGTTTGGCAACTTGATTGGATTACAAAATGCCTAATGTATTAGAAAAGCTTATGCCTCAGTATGTGTGCATGAGTCAAAGAGGTACGACTTTGGGTACCATATGTGATCACTAAACTATTCCTCTCCTGCACTGTTCACCAGCTTCCATGAACAGACCACTTTGCTATACCATGTGACTTCTGTCAGGGTGTGCATGCTTTGGAGAAAGCTGGCTACAGATTGGATTCCTAGAATATGAGTCAAACTAAAACTTTACATCTTTAAGTGGCACATGCACAGTAATTTGTCCAGCAATAGAAAACCGACTAATACAGAAAAATTGACAATGGAAATGTGGTTCCATTGCTGTGATTGTATCTACCCATGTGGATTAGAAAAATCTGGAAATGGTTTGAGGGAATTGTTTGTAAAAGTTTACAGAACTGGATGGGAAAGTCATCCCAGATGGGTGATTGTGGACAGAGCTCAGAAAACCAGAATTCTGATGCAAACACATACAGTAAAGCCTAGACTCTAGAGGTTTCACTTGGAAAAAAGACTCCATTGACAATTGGACAAGAGGTCAAGAGTGCTTGCTATCTCTTCTGGAAGAAAATGTGCCTATATTTTTCTGATGTTTTAAGACTTTTCAGGAGACCGAGAATAAGGCAAGTCATCTAATTGAGCTGGTGGATTAAATTTCAAAGAACACAAACATTTATTCTGTGGCATGTGTACTGCTGATTTCTTGGAGCCACATTTATAGGAAGAATTGGGTGAAAAAAGCAGAGGAGAAAAGTAAGCAGCTTAAATTTTGGTCCAGAGGAATCTAAGGGTAAAGTTAAAGCCAAAATAGGTACAGACCCTAAAGAGATTAGTGCCTTTATAAAGAAACTAAGTACTTTGTACAGGTACAAGAAGAAATTAAATGAATACATACTTTTCAGATAAAGAAGTAGAAACGACAAAGAATGTAATTTAAAAAAATGTTCAACAGCCCTGGTCATTCGAGAGATGCAAACTAAAACAACACTGAGATGCCATCTCACTCTGGAAAGAACATCTATTGTCAAGAAATCAGCCAATAACAAATGCTGACGAGGGTTTAAGGGAAAAAGAACCTTTCCTCACTATTGTATGAGTATTGCATCTGCTGCAGAAATCAGTGTGGAGATTCCTCAAAAAAATAAAATGAGATTCTATTCAACCCAGCTATTTCCCTTCTTGGTATCTTCCAAAAAGAATTAAAAACATCATACCACAGCAATACTAACACACACCAATGTTTATAGAGTACAGTTTATAAATGCTAAATCTTGGAAACAGCTCAAATGCCATCAACCACCAGTGAATGGGTACAGAGGATGTGTTTTTTTATATATACAATGGAGTACTACCCTGCTGTTATGGTTAATACATTGTGTCAACTTGAGAAGTTTAGAAGTTTAACTGAGAGACTCAGCAGGGAGCCGGGGTTCTTACTTTGTAAATATCCTCATCCTGTGCAAAGGAGGGCAAGGACATTTTGTGAGTGTTACACACACCCTGAAGGGAGGGGTGGCCTGTGTACAAATTAAGGGTAGAGAAGAGGTTTGTACTTCGTCCCCTTTTGCTCTGGCTGCTGCCTTGAAGTGTTGCCCCAGTGCCATGCCACACTGCTTTGGAGCCAGCTGATTATGGACTGAAATCTCCAGAACTGGAAGCTAAATAAACCTTTTCTTCCCTCATTTTGGGTGTCAGGTGTTTGTCTCAGCAACGAAGAAAAGTAACCTGCCATAAAGAATAATAAACTTGAGATATTTATAGGTAACTGGATGGTACTTGAGACAATACTTTTAAGTGAGATAAATCAGACTCACATGTGTAAACATTGCATTTTCTCCCTTGTGTGAGAAACTGAAAGATTAATAAGGCCAAAATGTACAGTAGATACTATTAAATGGAAACTTTTGGAATTCGAAGAAAGGATTATTACATTTTTAGTTTTATATGGGCTAGTTGTGTTATATTAGGCCGAATTGTGAACTTGCTATTATTGTTATTTCAAAATTAAGTAAGCTAGCCGGGCATGGTGGCTCACGCCTGTAATCCCAGCACTCAGGAGGCTGAGACAGGCAGATCGTTGTGAGTTCGAGACCAGCCTGGGCTACAAAGTGAGCTCAAGGCCAGCCTGAACGGCATAGTGAGACCCTGTCTCAAAAACATAAGGGCTGGGGATCTAGCTCAGCTGTCTAAGCGCCTGCCCGGCAACCGCAAGGTCGTGAGTTCAATCCCTGACCCCCCCCAAAAAAAGTAAGCTTTAAGAGCATGTGTTTGGATATGAATATGACAAGGAGTGGGTGGTGACCGTTAATCCTTATTTGTCAACTTCACTAAACTAAGAAACATCTGATGGATTAGTAAAATATCGAGTATGTTTGAGATAGTCATGAATGTGTAACATTGTGTACTATATTAGTCCCTAGCCATTCCTTCCTGACAATGTTCCTCTGCTCTACTTCTCGCTCACCATGAACTGAGTAGCTTTGCTCTGCCATGTGCTTTTGCCATATTTCTGTTTTGGAGCTTACTGACCACGGACTATGTACATCTGAACTATGCACCAAATTAAAACTCCTTTCCTTCATATTGGGGATGTCAGGAATTGTTTCCCGGTAACAGGAAAGTTCACTAATACACAAGTTCTATTCCTCCTCTTCTCCTCCCTTTAGTTTTTGCATCCTGTTTCCTAGAAGGTAAGCACCTTCATCTATCACACACTATCACCATGATGTTTTTCTGCTTCCCCATGAGCTCAAAGTCAATGGGTCATTTTACAATGGACTGAAACCTCCCAACCTGTGAGCCAAAATAAAGAATGCCTATTTTAAGTTTAATAGCTCAAGTGACAGTAACAAAGTTTACTGTTTCAAGTTATGAATTTAACACAATAATGTTGCCCCAAATTTCCATCTCTCATCCAAAGCCTCTCCTTTGCACATTAACCATCACATAAACTGCACCCTAATGATTATACATTTGGGAATTTCGAAGTCTCTTACATATATATGTCTAAAACTCACCATCTCATTCACTCAAGTGTTTTCTAATATTCTCTAATTTAGTTGCTGACATCATCATTCAAAATGGTAGAAATAGTCAACCATAAAATCACAATTCATTATACCTCTTGCTTCAAGAGCAAGACGTCCGGTCTTTGAGTTTGCTTTCTTAATAGTTTTTGAGGGGCTGGGGATTTAGCTCAGCGGCCTAAGTGCCTGCCTATCAAGTGTGAGGTTGTGAGTTCAATCCCCAGTGCCGCAAAAAAAAAAAAATAAGTTTTTGAATCAAAACTTCTTTGTATTAGAGTTAAGACTACATTAGTTGGTATCTTAATTACCTTTCTTAGACTAGTGGAGTAGGGTATATTAGAAGTCTCTAGTCTTGCTTCTATCCAATGCAGTTCCAATAATAAAGACAGACTGAACTTTTTTTTAAAAGAGTATGATGATACCTATAATAAAACTTGATAGCCATTTATTTCTAAATACAGTTTAATTTCTTACAATGACTTACCAAGTATATATTCTTTAATGTTCTAGTAATGCCTACATTACTTGGTTTATCAGCATCATTTCTTGGTTATTTTCTCAGCTATCTTCAAATATTTGTTTCATCTTTTTCTTTGTTCATAATATTCTCAGGATTCCTGAATACACATAATTATCCCTCTGATTACTGATGTGTTTCAACCTCATTCAAAGTGAAAAGAAAATGCTACATTCCCTTCAACATCAGACCTCAAATAATGTTTTTGTGTCACATACCAGTTACTCATCATAGAATAATTAATTACTATTCTGTTGTTCATTTTAATTTGAACTATTTGTAAAGCAATTGCTTCTTATTGATACTTATAATTTCTCTTTTATACATGGCAATATTTAAGTAAATTTTATCAAATGATTTCTTAATGCAAAGTAAGTACTATGTTTCTGATATTTTAGTACGTTTCTTCTCTCAAGATATATAAAGCATTTAATATTGTAACCTATTTTCATCTATTACTTTTCATGTAATTTTATCTGCTTGTAAAAAGAGATTACCTTTTATTTTTCTGGAATACCTCATGATTCCTAGTATAGTTTGAAACTCAGTTTCTGGTTAAATGCTGTTTAAATGACTTACAAAATTAATTAAAATGTAATTGAACTTAGAGATAGGTATAGCGAAATGATCACCTTCAACTGTTCAGATAAAAGAACTAGTTAAGTAAATGCATATTAATTAACTATTTTACACCATTTAGTTTTTATAATATAAAATAAATTCTGTGAAACAAAGACTTGACTATGGAAACTAGATTTAATCAGTCTCCAGTCTGATGTTCAGTTAGACACATCATTTTAGACACTTTTGGATAAGACAGTCCAGAAAAAGAATAAGTTTCTTGAATATTTATTTCTCCTGAATGTTTTTGTTAATTTGATTTATTTAAGAGATTGAAAATGAGAAATTATTGTATGTGTTACTAGTGATATATCCATAAAGAAGACTATGATAGTGAAAAAGAACTTTAAAAATTCATATGCTAGCCTGAACTTTCATCCCTTTTTTAGTTAGTGACCTTGATTCAGATATACCTAAGATAGGAAATAGAGAACAGGAAAGCCATCTGATTCTTTTGATAGAGAAAGATAACTGATAATAGCTAATTAAGATTAACATCTGGGAATTATAGTTTTAGAATCCCTGGAAAGGGAAATGATCAGCATCTCAATCTTCTTGTCATTGTAATGCTCTGCAATAAGATCATTTTAAAAGGAAATTTAATACGACATTCTTCACAGGGTTCTCCATTGTTTAGCCAAGTTACTGGGAGGACATTAGAAAACATAGTACTTTGTCATAATATTGGAAACTACTTGCAATTATTTGTTTCTTTGCTTGTGTCATGTATGTATGTCTCTTAACTGTTAATATATTTGAAAATATATGGCTTAAAATATAAATTTTCAAGTATTTAGAGCTGTATACTAATAATAAATATTAAATTGGAAATGAAGCAAATACAGTCCATAGAGTAAATCTATCATGTTAAAATTTATAAAAAGAATTAGAGATTAAAAGGAATAAATAAAATACAGAAAATCTTGATAAATAAGAGAGCATAGATCTCTCTCCAAAATAAAGATATTTGAAAATAATAGAAATGAAGGGTAGATTAAAGAGAATAAATAAATTCAAAAGTTAGTTTGGGAAAATTTTAAAATAGGTTAATAAAGCTCCAGTGAGACAGATCAAAGAAAAAAAAAGAAAGTGATTAGATTAAAAGTGGGATATTATAGACATATAAGAGATTAAAGAAAAAGAATTTTACACATTTTAAAACAAAAATATAAACTTTACAAAAATGCAACTTACTACAAACTCCCCAAAACAAAGTAGACAATATAATTAATTTTATTATAAATGAAGCAAATTGAATTATTACTTTAAAATTTCTTCACCTTAGAAAAAAGAAAAAAGTCAGCTAAAAATTTCAGTTTATCATAAAAAACATATTGAAAATATTACAGAAAACAAAAAATGAATATAATTTTAATTCATATTTTACTGGATAATTTTGAGTTTGTTTAAAATTTACACAAGAAAAATATTACAAAGAAAAATTTACTTTTAGTCAATTTATAATTATCAACATTCCCGTAGATTTTCCCATTTAAGGAAGAGGAATATAAATAGCAAGACTAGATTTCTAAGCTTTTGAAAATTGTTTTGAAAGGGAATATCAACTATATTTCTAATCACATCTTTCTTAATGACAGTACCCTTAGAACAAGTCTTCACCTCAGAGTTTTGAGGGATTTCAGTCATTAATTATGGGATGTATACTCTCCTGATGTACATTTTATATTTATTTTCTTTGTTTATAATTTATAGAATTCAGGTAAAATGTTGATAAGTTTTAAGTGTATAAACAAAAAAGAAATTAAAGAAAAATAAAATACACCATTAGCATCTATGCAAAGGTAAGTAATTGTTAGAGCAATCAGGAAAGAAAGCTCAGACTTATTATGTTTTTTGAGCATCTGTAATATTTCTGATACTGTCAAAAATTAATTGTATCTTTTTTAACTTTTATAATTTTATATGACAGTGAAAATCTTGTATAACTGAAGAAGCAAATTTATAATGCTGAACTCTTAAAGACTAATAAACAGAGAGCTTTTGACATTAATGTTTTTGTTTTGAAATAATTTTGGATTTACAACAAAGTTAAAAAGATAGTTTAAAGATTTCCCTCATAGACCTCATCTGTTTTTCCCCAACATTAATCTTTTGTGTCATCATGGTTCATGCATTGAAGTTAAAGAAAAAATAGAGAAAAAATTATATCACCAATATCAGGAATGAGAGAGAGGCAGCACTGCAGATCCTAGGACAGTCATGGTACCTATGATGAAAGAATGAATTCTTTATCACAGGCTTCTCCACTCACATCTACATTGTACTGAAACAGATAGCAAGTGCATTAAGTCAAGAAAAATAAGCAAAAGTCATATGTATTGGAAAGAATGAAACTGTCCCTGTTTGTAGATTATATGATTTTCTTAAATAGAATATACAAAATGATACAGTAAAAAAAAATCTTCTAGAACTAATAAATTGGTTGAGAGTTCATAGAACAAAAGGTAAACAAAAATCAACTATAATCTGTAGGCAAGCAATGAATTACTAGAAATTAAAATGTAAAGTAACATTTAAAATGCCTCCAGAAAAGTTAAAACTTAGATATGAATCAAACATAACAAGTATAAACTCTGTATGTATACTGACAACTGTGAGAAATATTTTTAAATATTTGAGAAATTTTTGCAAATCACATGCATTTAGAATTTTTTTAAGTTCTCAAAATTCAGTAATTAAGAAAACATGCATTTAATAAAAAATGGACAAAATATTTGAATAGAAACTTTGCCAAAATCAATATGCACATACAAATAAGCACCAGAAAATAGCCTTAGACTCAGTCACTACAAACTGCTAATTAAAACTTTAATTAGGTACTGTTATACACAAATTAGAACGAATTAACAATGAATGATGTTGGACTTTAAAACAAAATAATAGGAAGTTAACTGGCTACCAACTTCCCTTTTTAGATATTTCCTCCCCTTTCTCTTTCACAATATCTATTGTACATTTTGGATCCTACTAACTCCTTCAGTTCTTTACACTAAGGAGGCAACATGTTCATCTATATGAGTACAAATCATTTCATCCAAGTGCATGATCACTAGTTGCATCCATTTACCTACAAGAGCCTGTTTTCATTTTTTTGTTTTGATTGGTTTTGTTTGGTTTCATTTTAGTATATCTGATGGCATGGACAGCTATTTCAAAGATAACAAGATATATTATGGTAGTCATTGTTGATTTTGTATTGTCTTGTTTTGAAATCCTGCATCACTTTCTCTGTTTTGTTTTGATTGGCTTTATTCTATTATATTTTGTTTGGTTTTTTTCTCTTAAAAATAAACAAAAAAATCTTAAAAACTGAGTAACATTAAGGATTGGTCAGGAGACAGAGTAATTACAATTCTCATGCATTGCAAATGAGAATGTAAAATGGTATAGCCAGGCAATTTGTAGAACAATTTGGCAATTTCTCATAAATTTAGAGGGATAAGGCATGACTGAAACATACAGTGAATATTTAAATTTGAATATTTATTATAGTAACAGACACATTGTCATTAATCTCTCTCAAAGTACTCCCCCCTCATTTGAACACACTCATCCTGTCATTCTTGCCTCTTTCTAAAGAAGTTCTGGAAGTCCTCTTTCATGAGTATCTTCAGATGGGATAAAAAACACAGCAAATGCTGCTTCTAAGTGCTGTTCAATAAAAAGCAGGCTCATAAAACAATACGGTATATCCTAATCCACCTTCTTCACCAGACCTGGCCCTGTGTGAATTCTTGCTCTTCCTCAAATTCAGGATAACCAGGAAAGGTAAATTGTTTGAATCAATTCAGGACATAAAAGCAACTACAACAGGATAATTAAAGAAACTCACAACAGCAATGTGTCTTTTACTATTGTAAATATATTTTTTAACTGAAACATTCACTGTAATTTTAACCATACCTTGTACACTTATAGTAGGACCAAAAAACCCAACCTGTACTTTAAAAGTGAAATGAATTTTTATCTTCATACATAAATCCCTATATAAATAATACTGGAGGCTTTATTTATAGTTGCCAACAACAAGAAACAACCCAAATTGCTCGTGGCTGTGGAACTGATCAAAAAACATTGGTAAAGGAATGGCATCATTCCATGAAATGTTACTCAGCAATAAAAAGTATTAAGCAACTGATATATGCAACGGTATAGATAAATTTTACTTGTATTTACTGTGATAAAGTAGCCAGATTCAAAAGGCTATGTACTGTAGTAGTCATGTATGACTCCATTAATATAATATTCTAGAAAACTCAGAATTTAAGAAAAATTGAGAAGTGGTTTCCCGGGACTGCATAAATGGAAAGAATGGGAGTGGAGGGAGGAATTATTTCATTTAAAAATGTCATTGAGAAATTTTTTTTGCATTTTTCAACTATTCTATGACTTCTTTGAGGTATATTTTCATAGCTGATTTTCATCAAACTCTCAGATCCAGATACTAAAAAGGGTAAAGTTTATGTGAATTTACTTAAAGAGGAATTGAAAAACTAAAACAAAATCATGATAGAAATATGAAATTATTTTCACATGGGGCTGAGGATAAAGCTCAGTGAAGTTATTTTTACAAAGCAAATTTGGGAGTTTAAATAAGTGTAGCATGAACCTCTGCAGATTTTTCAGGTCAAATCAGTCTACTCTTTCTCAGTTGATTGCTAAGGAAAACTAAACAATGAAAGGCAAGTGATTATTTTTTAAAAGGATGAGCAAAGAAATAATAAAGAAAAGGAATCTCTTTTATCCAACAATGGCATCTGAGTAGAGATTTAATAGACTAGCATACTGTCTAAGGTTCAGAAGGACAGGTTCTGCTTTGGTGCACTGATGTATCATCAGGGCCTAGAAGAATCTTCATGATGTAGCAAGTGCCATCTATGAATGACTACTATGAAAGAAAGCAGCTAAATAAGTTACAATCTGATCATTGTCATTTTTTTCTGCAGAATAATGAAGGTTAGAACACAAAGTAAAGTGTAGAATCAGGTTGGAGACCTATATATAGTAAAATGATGTTTTTATATTGGTAAGTACAGCTTGCAGAAAAGAAAAGTAGTTTCAACTTGTATCACTTGCTAGTGCACCTAGTAGATGCAACTAATATTTGGTAAAAAAGCAGTCATTTAAAAGAATTATGACCTGAGTATTTATTCTTTAAGAAACAATGATATTTTCTACTATAATTCTAATTATAGTACTTCTTCACCTAAAACACTTAATGATTTCTCATCTCCCTTAAACTAAAGACAATATGATCATAGATAATTGACAAAGATGAGTATGGTCTGGCTTTTAAACAATTTTCAAAAATTGTTAGCCCTTCATACTCAATATTTAAGAATAATGCTTTCTATCTGTAAAATGAAATAAAATCTTTACTAAAAATTCATTGAAGTTAGTCTGCAGGCTCTTCTACTACAATTAAATAGCCCTTCTTTTACTTACTCTGTTCCTGTTAGAGAAACATGTTTCTGTGTTGACATATCAGTCAGTAAACCTAAAAGAAGATGAGAGAATGAGACTGGCAAAGAGAAAGGACTGATAACCACACTCACAGAAATATACAAGTAAAAGGAAACTGTTATCCAGTCTTTCTTTCTATCCCCCTTAGTCTCCCTAGAGTAAAATGAAAATGAAGATTCAGTCGTAACATCGAAGTTTTCCAGAAGTCTAATCAATCCAATATTTTGCCAAATAAAAAACTTAATTGAAAAAGTAAATTATTTTGTATATTAAAGAAAATGATTTTTAAAATCATTTATATACTAATTATAACTATAATTAGTGTTCTATAATGAGAAATATGTGATGAGAATTTTATTCCTCCAGAGATTTTCTGGGAATGTTAGTAAGAAGTTAATTTGGAACCAACAGTCAATTAAAGCTCCTACTTGTTTAGAAAAATAAGGGTAAGAAGCATCTTACCTAACTAACCTTTTAGAAGTAAAATTAAAGATAGATCAGTATGATATAATTATTGCAACAACTATTATTCCATTTTACTGTATTACCATCCTTGCAAATATGCTGTATTTCTTCTTATGATAGAATAAGTTTCCCTTGACCCAATGACACCTCTTTCTAATGATCTTCTACATCTCTCTTTTCTCCTTTAAAACAAACCCCACAATAGTTTTTGCTTTTGCTTTGTAATCAGTATATTAAGGAGACTTTCATACATTTCAACAATTGCTTAAATTCTGATACCCAGATTTAATCATATGAACATATGACATTTTTAAACACACAAGTAAAGCTATTCACCATAATATGCTATCAATTACCATTAAATTACAGTTACTTTGGAGCATTAAGTCAAGTGGATTAAAGTATGCCTGTAACATGTAAGAAACACCTTCATATATTATACATGCAAATTACATTTCCATGTACTCTCTTCACTTTAATTTTCAAAGTTATCTAGCTCTGAAGTCACAATTCAAAGGCTTATCATGGTCCAAAGAGAAGAGAAAAACAATATAACCAGGACAGGTCAACATTATATATATTTATTATTATTATTTTAAAGAGAACAAAAAAGCAAAACAAAACAAAACAAAACA
>RJWT010044015.1:0-11850 GCA_004365215.1 Cuniculus paca
TTTTTTTTTTTTTTTTTTTTTGGTACTGGGGTTTGAACTCACAACCTCGCACTTGCCAAGCAGGCGCTTACGGTACTGAGCTAAATCCCCAGCCCCCATATAATTAAATCATTAATTAAAAATCTTTTATTGTGTATGGAGGTTAATTAAAAATCTTTTATTGTGTAGGGTGATAACTACTAACTGCCCTGATTTAATTCTTATAAACTTGATATATGTAAAGACATCACACATCAACCCAGAAATGCATATAATTAAAATGACAATAATCACCTTTTTAAAACCACGAAATTAGTGGTTTAGCGTTTACCTTCTCCCCACATCCTCTTTGCCTCCACCTACAATTCATACCTTTATTGCAACAGCAGTTTTTTTTTTTTTTAATTTTTTTTGTGGCACGGGGATTGAACTCACGACCTTGCGCTTGCCAGGTAGGCGCTTAGACCGCTGAGCTAGATCCCCAGCCCTATTTTTTTGAGACAGGGTCTCACTATGCTGTTCAGCCTGGCCTTGAGCTCACTTTGTAGCCCAAGCTGGTCTCGAACTCACAACGATCCACCTGTCTCAGCCTCCCGAGTGCTGGGATTACAGGCGTGAGCCACCAAGCCTGGCTAACAGCAGTTCTTCAACAGTGCTCTATGCACACTAATCTCAGGGCCTTTGACTTCACCTGGTGTCTAGTTTTTTTTTCCTTTTCATTTCTTCACACTTTGACACACTAGTGTCTTATAAGCAGTAAATGGAATAGTATTTCTAGATACAAGTTCTTTGCTAGGAGGACATTATCAATAACATCTAACTCCTTCACCTAATTGCCTACCAAATGTGTAACTTTAACCAAAACCTTCTTATATAGGTTTGATTACCTATATGAAGGACAGGTTTGATTACCTTACTTTACGCTTGATAGCTCAAAACTCCATTCAAGAAACTTTTACCTTCCAGGGTGCCCTGCTGCTTTGAAAACCATCACTTCCCAAGTGGACTAACAAGACAGTTTGGAATGTTAATCTACAAACTCATTTTACTCACTCCTCCTATCCAATCTTTTACTAAATGTAGACTTTACTCCGGCATATCCTTGTTGGCTAATATACTGTTACCTTTGGTGTTCTGTGGTTTCATTATGTTGTGGTTACATTTGAATTCCTATATATTTATCCTGTTTGGCTTGTGTGATAGTTTTGAGTTTGAGTTTCCATTTTTCATGAATTGTCAAAAATTTTAAACATTTTGTGCCCCCCAACCCTTCTTTGTTCTCCTTTTAGAATTCTAAATGATACATATTAGCTTTCTTGTTTTCTTTTCTATGTTTCTTAAGCTGTTTTCCAAGGTTTCTATATCCCAGCATCTCTACGATACATTTATTTACTTTTGCTAACCTACAGATAATAATCTCTGATCATTAGTTTATCTTATAGTTTATGATTTATTTTTGTCATATGTCATATACTAAATTCACCTACTGAAGTTTTAAATTATTATAGATTTTAATTCTGGAATGATATAGAACAAAATTATTTTTCGAACTACCACACATTTTTCAGAACCCATTTTTTAGATGACGATGTCATCTTCTGAGTTTTGGGTAGACATGGTTCCTGTCACTTCTGAAAAGACTCAAATGAGCCTACTTGCTACTGCTTAATTGCTCCTTAGTCTCAGGCAAGATGAAGACCTTATGTTGAAAGCGCAGTTCTACGAAGTTCAATCAACTTGGATTTCTAAATTGCTGCATGGAAAAGAGTTGCCACAGAGCGTCATAGGATCCTTACCAGGCTTCCTGTTGTTGGATTGCTTTTTGATGAAGCATAGGCTAACCTACTTTGACTAACACAAGTTTCCACATCTATCTGGTTGTTTTTTAACTGCTCTTATTCTATGGTCACTTGTAGTGACCATAGTCACTTCAATTGTAGTTCTCTAAGAATTTTATTATTTCTTAATTTTTTAATTCCATAAGTATTATTTCAATATCTGAAGTCCTTGAGGTTTAACATGACTGCTTGTTGTTTTCTTTTGCATGTATTTGGCATTTGTTTTAGTTATGCATTCATATTTGATTGAATCTCACTGGAGGAAGAAAACAAAGAGGCAAGTTCTGTAGGAAGAAGATATGCATAGGCTTCTGCTGTAACAAGACATTCTGACTAGGACTACTACAACTTAATCTCTCAGTTTCCAATTCCCCTGGCCATCTGGTAGAATAATTTAGAACTCTAGAGTTTGTGAGGGGAACAATCAATGTATGGCATGCATTCTAAAAAGCCACTTTTAGCCAGGCGTGGTGGCTCATGCCTGTAATCCCAGCACTTGGGAGGCTGAGACAGGCGGATTGTTGTGAGTTCGAGACCAGCCTGGGCTACAAAGTGAGCCTTTGGAGAGACAAGATTTCATGGAAATTCTCAGCTTCAATTTCTCCCTCTTCCATAGGCCCAACACCTACTATACTTATCCTCATTTTGCTATTTCTTAAAAATTATTACACATTGCTGCATCATTATATATCCTCATCCAAAGAAAAGCCGTACATTTCATGTTGTCTTGCAATTTTGATTTAAGATTTTCCAATTCTTCTATGCTATGGACTAAAGAGCAGAGAACAGATTTCTCTGAGAAATCCGCTATGGATTTAGACATTGGTTGATTTTAGTTTTGCTCATACTTACATGTATGCAGAAGAAGAGTTTGAAAGAAGCATACATTATTGCACACAGGTATAGTCTCACTATTTAATACTGTATGAACACAAAAACATTTATTTAATGAATGTCACAAAAACATTCATATCAAAGAAAAAGCAACAACATAAAAATAAATATCTTCTAAAATTTCTCAATACTTCGAACATAAAAAAAATTTCAGGGAAAAATCTAAAACAGTCAAGTTCTGACTCTCCAGATACTATAAATATTGGCATTGTTGTGCATGTCTCAATTTTTTTTTCAAAGTAATAGCATGCTACCAAACAAATAACTTCCAATTAAAGCTAATTGAAGAGCAGAGTATTTATTCATGGATTCTTTAAATTAACATACATTGACTCAATATAAATTATACAGTTTAAAACACTTATGTTTGAGGTCAATACTGGAACAATGCCTTTTAAAATAATATTTCACTATGGCTGTGATATTGATGATTCAATCTAGTTCTATAAACATTTATGAGTACCAAGGGAAAATCTAACAGTGAAAATAAAGAAGAGGGATAAAATAAAATAATTATGAGGAACCTTCTTTATTACTTACTGACACTATATATAAAAAGAATTGATTCATCTATGTATGTTACCTCTTGCCTTTCACCTCCACTTGGATTATTTATTAATCCTTGACAAAAAGATCAATATATTGTGAATTCATTTATAAACACTCAATATCAGTAAGATAAAATATAATTATAAAAATACATTAAAAAGTACAAGATATAACTATTATAGATACTTGGAGATGAGCAATGTCTCTCTCATTTCCTGAGCTTTACTGTACATGTAGATATAATACTGTATCTTCCATTATGAATGGAAATATTCTTAAATTTGTTGAAGAATTTCAATAAACCCAATGAAAAAATTATTAATCCCCTCAGACAGTAGTGGGAAATGTATTATAATTGGTAGGCTTTATATTAGAGTTCTTGGAATCTCTCCAACCACATTAGCAATTGGTCATCTTAATTACAGGGACCATTAGCAGAAATGTACATCACAAAACTACAACTCACTATTCTTGCCAACTCTGATATATTCATTGTGAGGTCAAAGTTTTCTTGCTCATTGTAAAATGAAAGCAGATATATTAAGTTAAAGTATTTCAAGTTCATTAAATATACTTTAAGATTGTCACGTATCACAGATAGAAATGCCTCTAATACACTCAGCTATTTTATGATGTACAGTAGTTTTGCAAGAGATCTAGAGATATTAGAAAGATTTTAAAAGAATATATAAATTACCAAACATCTATGTTCTGTGACTTAAATACATTATTATCCTCAATGTTGACATAAAGCTCTCAGTCTGATAATGATCATTAATGCATTTTTAAGATGCAGAGACAACCTCATCACTGCTGGCAAATACTCAAGAACCAACCGTGAAGCGTCAGCAAAAGCCGCTTTGGAGACTTCTTTTAGTACAGTCTTTACCCAAAAGTGCTGAGATAACCAGCTAAGACTGAATGAATCTGTTTCATATTCATTCGTTTACTCCTTCTTAAATTACTAACACTTCTGAGCATCTACTGTGTTCAGTCCATTCACCAACATAAACAAAAGACACTGTATAACCACAAGACACTTGTGACCCATTTTGATCTAACAAAATTTTTAACAATAAAATGTTTATCTGCTATTGTCCATCACAGAGCCCTCATTTCTCCATTTTCTTGCAAATGACATAATAAATTTACTCAGATTCTGTGCTACAATCCAAAGGCTATGTATATTCTTATCTCTCATTGTTATCTAAGTAACCTATCAAAATACTGAGTTAATTTAGGATATCATATGCGATCACTTCAGACTAGTGTTGTTATGAATTATAAATATTCTCACAAATTACCCATACAATAAGCAACTTCAGAATTTTGCCCAGTAATAAAAACATGTTATAGATTTATATGTTACAGCCTCCAGTTCTCTCTCAATGGAAGTGATAGCAAGAGGAGCCTGTCTTCCATTTTTATGTATTTCTTTTCTTTTTCCCTCACTTTTAGAGATCATAGAATATTTTAAATTTATGCAAATTCTTATAGTAGGTGAGCTTCAATTCTTTAGAGTTGAAAGAGAGGCTATGTAACCTCCAAAAATGTTCATTTTATCCTGGTTTCACATCAATGTTTATACTAAACTTCTTCATCTAAAAATTATCCCTTTTGACCTGAAAGAAAATGGAAGTCTTCGAATAGAGTCACTTTCTTCAACTCTTTGCATTGCAACTTTGGCATCAGTGAATGCTCATGACTTAATCTTCTTCATGACTAGAATGAAATACAAAAAAGAAAATGAAATTTTAAAACCTTTATGTTGTCCATACATTTTTATTACAGATTTAAGCATTCATAGTCCAGCTTACATTATTCTATTACTTTAATGTGCACCCTCAACTAAATATTATGCAAACTATCTTTTCTACCAGTTCTTTAAAAGCATGTCTTACTGGATTCCCCCCATTTTACTGGTATCCTCTATATGCAGCAATATCCATCTCTATATATTATCTTTCCCATTTTCTTTCTCATTAGGGTCAGCGGCATTTGTAGAGTATGATATTCATTTCAGAGGGCTTCCAGCCTCTTAGCTCATCCTTTCTTTTAGTGGGTCAAGCAGTGGGATCAAACCTGTTATGCAAGCTTTACAAATGATACAACTTAAGTCAAATGATTTTGTACAACTCCGCCTGGCTAGAAGCAGGAATAAAGCAGTTTCCTGGAATGAACTATGTAAAGGGAACAAGCTCCATGGAGTTCAATCTGCTTCCTAATCCTATTAGTCCCACAGGAAAGACATAAAAGGATCATTAAAGAGGTACAGACAAGTTATGGCCTGGTTATTGCACCCAAATCTCTGACAGTGGTCACCTCCTTGTGATCAGCAAAGAAGTTGCTAGTTCTGAGGCATTTCAGCAAGGATGATCTTCACTGGCAGAGTCAACCACAAAGAGAGCAGCACTCTAATTTTGGGCTTCTAAAACAATAGCCAAAGTTACATGGTGCTATTGAATTGCATTAGAAGGAATTGAAAAAATTTGTGTTTTTGTCAGTTCATATTTGCATTTACTTAATTACACTCATCATGGGAAGTTGGCACATGTATGCAACATATCTTAATGGATTATGTCCCCTTTTCCTCTTCTCCCTTCCCTTTTCTCTTTCCCCACCTCTTTGTCCTCTTCAAATTCTCAAAATGTGTATCTCCTTGGTTCCTACGACCTATCTTTTTTTTTCTCTTTAATTTATTTATACTTTTTATTTCTCAAATCTAAGAGAGAAGTCAGAACACAAGAGAAGTGACAATTTTAAAAGCAATAGGGTTCTTAGTAATGAACTTATCATCATCGATATCAGCATAATATCATCATCTAGCATCATGAGCACATCTCAAGCCTTCTGTTTTCTTGCAACTACATACCTTTCAAAAATGTAAACTTTCTGCATATAATATTTTGGACAAAAGCCTAATTAAGACCAGCATTCCATACATTGGGAACTGGAAACTAAAGTGACATGGTTTTTCTCATAAGGTTCCTGTGATTTTATTTAAAAAATTATTTTTCCAGTTTAAAAATTTAAAATACACATCATGTATTTTCCAAATGCTTAAACTTGAATAAAATTTTCAACATCTCTCTAACCAGTTGAAGATTCAGGAAGAGAAATAAGCATTAGGTGAGTGTTTGATATGTTCTAAGCACCTGTATATTTTAACTCACAGAGATCCCCTTCCACAACCTTGTGAGGACTGTGACTACAGATACATGTCATCAAGCCTGTCTCCCTTTATTCTTATCCACTGTGGACTCTGTCTAGAGGCATGGAGTGATCATTTATGGTTACCTGACTTTCTCCCTATTAGATTGAATTCTGCTTGTATATTTGCACCCTTACCTACACATCTAATGCTGCACCCATAGCAAGTTTATCTTTTGTCTCTAAGACCAGAACTCAGGCCTTCTCTTTATTCCCCTCACACCCCCAAAAAAATGTTAATAGGTGCTTTTGAGAAATGAGTTTTTCATTAAAAATTAATAAAGGAGTTTATCAAAGGACTTTCTATAGCTCAAGGCACAAAACATTACTTCAAAATATCTGTTTTCATTCCAAGTGAGAGCTACGGTATCCTGGTCCTCACCTTTTTAAACCCTACCTATGTTGCTTCTACACAGTCTTCCTCCCAAAATTCTCCACTTCTACCTTAGGCAGCAACTTCTCATCCCTAATAAATTGAAGAGATGGGATCTTGTAGACTCAAAACCCAAAAGCCAGCTACACCTCTGGGTAGTCATTTCCTAAAGGTTCGAAATACTAGCAATAAAGCTGCTCACCATAGACAGTCTACAATCAACCCAAGAGTTAAACTAAAAAAATTTTTAAAAACACAAAATGAGAACACAAGAAGAAACCCCAGATGTCTGGCTCACCAAAGGCAAATCCAGGAGACAAGAAGGTAGAACAATCTGAAAGCCACCTTGGCCTTTTTATGTCTTTCTTTTTTTTTTTCAGAAGTTGGATTAATTCTCCTTCTCATATGTTGCATTCCATAGTCATCAGTTATACTGTCTTCAAGTTCACAAAAGGGCAGAAAATAACAGATCTTGCTATTTATTTTCCAGTGTGTATCCTCAGAAAATGACTATAAATTCATGAAATGTATTTTGTGTTACATACTTAATGCTTTTTACATGACTTTTATGTGTAATATTCTATATGAAATGTTAGGTGGAGGAAATATGCAATCACTAAGAAACTGTCCTCTCATTCATAAAGGCACTTATAGACAAATACATAATCATATGTACAGGATATAGAAGGAAATCTTTTTGTGTGATACATATAGGAACTTAGGAGGTAAAATACAGGAGATGAAAGAGATTGAACAAGCTTTCAGTCAAACTGAGGAGTAAACTGAAAGTTTATTTAATGATGTTGCACCACTGATAGTTGGAAGATATCTTGAAATCTTAAGTCCGGAGAACATGACTAATAAAGAGGATAATACTGAGTTCTGCATCCTCAAGACCATAATGTACATTTTAACGCAGTGTGCAACCCAATAACCCATTCTCTTCACCTCTTATCAATGCTTTGCATTTTCATACTGCATCCAGTCTCCCTGTTTCTGATTCCATTTGTAGTTATCCAGTCCTAGATAGTTCTTCCAGTTTTATTTGCTCATCATGCCACTTCCAATGACTACCATAAAAACATTTCTAAAGGTATAGTCCAGGCTCTTTTCCCAAATAGCCACTGAATTTTCATAGTAAAGGGGTCTTGATTTAATAAATAATCTCTTGATAAATACAAAACGTGCAGCTTACTCTTGGGAAAAATATTAATCTTATGACATTTTGAGTCATGACCCAAAGAGGCCATTTCTGCTTCTCATCACAATATGCATAGCCAATTATCTTTCCCCATATCCTTTCTTTTGCCCAACATTTAAGCTGGACTCTCCAATACAAAACTGAATAGAAATAGTATGAATGAGCATGACACTGGTGAGCAGCTTTATTGCTATTTCAACTTGTCAACACTGTGTATGATATGATACAGCTTTTATTATGTTAAGGTATTTAATTTATCATTTACATACGTATATGTATTACGTTCTATTCCTTATTTATTATTTTTACCATAAGGAATTGCTGAATTTTCAAATGCATTTCATGCAGCTACTTAAACCATCACAGAACTTTTATCTTTCATTTTGCTAATGTGGTGTATCAAGTGATTTGCCCGTGTAAAACCATCTTTGTAGATGGCTCAATTCCACTTGGCCACAGTGGATGATCCTTTTAATGTGCTACTGAAGTTATTTTACTAGTCTTCTGGTGAGGATATTTTCATTTATGTTCATTGAGGATGTTGACCTGTAATTTTTTTTCAGTAGTGTCCTTGTCTGGCTTTGGTATCAGAGTAACTGTCATCTTGTAAAATTAATTTGCATTTTGGAAGAGCTTACCAAGGATTGGCAGTAATTCTTTGAATCATTGACAGAATTCTCCAGTTAATCCATTAATTCCTGAGCATGTTTGAGAGGCCTTTTATATTAATTTATTTTCTTCATTAATTATTGATCTGTTCAATTTTTCTATTTCTTTATGATTTAGTCTTAGTAGGTTGTGCGTTTCTAGGGATTTAACTATCTTCAGGATAAGCAATGTGTTGATGCATATTTATACATACTTATCTCATAATTCTATTTCTGTGGCATCCATTGTAATTCTCAGTTCATTTGGTTGTCTTCTCTTTTTTTCTTAGAATGGGTAAAGTTTTAACTATCATTTCAAAACAGTATTAGATTTGCTTACCTCCTCTACTGTTTTTCTAGTCTCCATATCTGATATGATCTTTATTATTTCCTGTATTCTGATAAGTAGAATTACTTTGTTCTTTTGCTATTCTTCTGAGGTGCGAATTTAGATGTGGCGAAAGATTTATAACTTTTCTTTTCTATTAATGCAGGCATATCATTATAAACTTTTAAACAGATTTTACTACATCCCATAACTTTTAGTATGTGGTGTTCCCATTTTTCTTACAATTTTTTTCACTTTTCATTTCTTTCAGTAGTTGGTTGTTTGGTAGAATCTTGATTAATTTTCATATATTTATGAAATTTAAAATGTTATTCCTGTCACTTATTTCTAGATTGAAACTGTTGTGAGAATTATGCTTATCATGAGTTGAATCTTCTTGAATTTGTGAAAACTTGTATTGTGACCTAACATAATATCTATTCTGGAGAATATTCTATGTGAACTTGAAAAGAAAATGTATTCTGCTGCTATTTTATGGTATGCTATGTATTTGTGTATGTGTTAGGCCATATGTTCTTCGGTGTTGTTCAAGTCCGCTATTTTCTAATGGCTTTCTGTATAGCAGATCTATCCTTGTTGAAAGTGGAGTATTGAAGTTCCCTACTATTACTTTATTGCTAACTCTTCCTTCAGTTCTATTAATACTTGCTTTTCTCCTTTTAGGTGCTCTTATTTAGGATGCAAACGTATTAACATTTTTGTATTCTCTTATCATTAGGTTATAACCTTCCTTGTCTCATTACAATTTTTGACCTAAAAGTTATTTTGTCTCATATCACGGTAGCCACTCCTATCTTCTTTTTAATATTATTTGTTTGATATCTTTTTCATTCCCTAACTTTCAGTCTGTGTATTTCCTTAAAGCTAAAATGACCCTTCAGCATATAGTTGGTTCACTCAATGTCTTTTGACTGGAGAATTTAATCTACTTATATTAAAGCATATTGATAAATACAAATTTACTATTGCTGCTTTTTATTTTTAAATTGAAATTAAATTATTTTAACTGATAGATAAAATTGTACACGTTTATGGGATTCATATTTTGACACATGTATACATTGCCTACTGTTCAAATCATAGTAAACCTATCCAATAACATTTAACATTTCTTTATATTAAAATCATTCAAAATTCTTTCATGTAGCTCATTGCAACATACTGGAGAGTATCATTATTTGTAACTACCTACTCTGCAAGAATACACTGGAACTTTTTATATTAGCTAACTATATGTTACCAGTGGGAACACTGATCAACATTTTCCCAGTCTTCTTTCATCTCAATTCTCCTCAATGTCTAGTAACTACCATTTGACTCTCAACTTCTATGAAGTCACAATTTTTATATACAACATGGCAGTGAGATCACGTGGTGCTTGTGGTTTTCTGCCCAATTTACTCTGCTTAATATTATAATCTCCAGTTCCATCCATGTGGTTGCAAAAAACAGGATTTAATTATTTTACTGTTGAATAATATTTCATTGTATATATGTACCACATTTTCCTTACCCATTTAGCAGCTGATGAACACTCAGGTTGTTTTTTATTTTTGTTTGTTGTGCTGAAATTATTGCTATTTCCTTGTTTTCTATCTACTTTGTAGTTCCTTCCTTTTTTTTTTTTTTGCTATTTTCCTTTGTGATGTGATTTTTTTTGCATATCTATGACAACTTTGTCTTTGGATTTACAATAGATCTTACATAAAACATATTACAATTATAAATGCTTATTTTAAGCCAACACAACTTAAATTCAACCACATATAAAAACAACACATTAACACTTCCTCACCCTATACTATAAATTATTAAAGTCACAATTTGTGTTTTTATATGGTATTTCCATTTATAAATTACTGTAGCCAGAATTATTTAATGCCTTTTGCCTTAATCTCAGTCTTATGAAACAGTCTAATTTTCACTGTGTATATAAAATAAAAGAAATTTTAATCTGACCAAAGGCATATCATTATCATAAATTTTAGAATAGTCAAGCTTTATCAACTGTATTTTTTTAATATATGTGGTTATGTCAAGGTCTGTGTTTCATTCACTTTTGACTACACTTCTCATTAATAACAACTAGCAATACGTCTTCTATAGAATAATTATTAAAAGATAAATATTTGGCAATGCAAATACGAGCTACAAATTGCACAATTCCAAAATTCTTTCTGACTGAAGAATGGAAAAATAAGCTTGGGGTATAATTTATTTTTCTTTAAATGAATGCCACTTGTGTGCATGTCTTTAATCCTAGTGGTTTATATTATTTTAGATCGAATATTAAGACAAAACAAAACAAAAAACCCTAATTGACGCAATATTATTCATGAAGAAATTTGAAAGAAAGAAAATTTCAGGATTAATATCCTTAATATTCATTTTTGACAGACTGTGTTCAAATTTGGATTGTCTGGACAACATTTGGGTCTGATTCCTAGTTTCCAAATCTTTATGTGTAGTGTTCTAAATCAATTCTCTCAGAGAGATTTAGGGATAACTTTTCCACAGGTTTTCTCAATTAAAGATGCATCTAACTCTGCCCACATCAGCCACATCTGTTCATAAAAAAATTGAATAATGGAACACACATGTGCTGACTTGTGATTCATTTCAGCTTTTTGCAGGTGCAAATGCAAGTTTTAAGGTGCAAAGTGGAGCCACAAACGTTGCGGGCTTGTCCAGCTGAAATTCAGGCTTTAATCACATCTAAATAACTCCTCAAGTGATGTGATCACAGGACTTTGCTCACAAAAAGAGTGTTATAAATATTATAGATTGAACTAGTATATATGAGCAGATGA
>RJWT010044016.1:0-11850 GCA_004365215.1 Cuniculus paca
GGTCCGTAGCAGCCGCCACCACGCTCTGTACTAAGTATTGTTATTCTCTATTTTGTTAAAAATTTTTGTTTTATTCTTTCATGGAAGTAAGAAGAGTACTTTTTGAACATTTACATCATTGATACCTTCTTGTACTACATTATGCTAAACAAAAAAGAATTAATTTATTTTTTCCAAATTATAAATGTTGGGTTTTTAAGCTCCTTAGAGATCAGCTAGTCATCACTCAAACCCACTGTAGAGACATGAAAATTTGATATTTCCTTACCGTGTCAGTTTCTTCTAGAATAATATGTATTCTATAATGTTTTGCTTGGTGACATGGGCTTCAGTTTTATTACATTTATTCCTTTCAAAAGAAGATCAGATTAATCACAGAAATATCTCTACTGATATTTGTACAATTGTGCACTTTTTATTTAAAAAATACATCAGTACAGCACTAGCAAGCATATGAAATTAGGTTTGCATGTTTTCTGAGCTCTGGAAGCCAGATTTTCCCAGCCATCCAGGACCTTGGTCTCAGAATACCATGCCTCCCTCATTCTGTATATGGGTCGCAAGTGCCCAGCATGGATCAGCCATCCTGAGGTTGAACCAGCAGCTAGTGTGCCAAGAGAGGACCCAGGTAAGAACCAGATGTCCACACTTGCACTTGAACTGTTTGGATGGACACAACTGTGACTGAGTTTTTTTTCCCAGGAGCAAGAGGATGGCCTTCTCTGCCCTAGACTTCAGTTTTCAAATCACCACCTTTTTTGACAGCAACTCTAATACCAGTTTTTTCTGAACTGTAGGATGGGCTGTATTTGTCATGGATGATCTGCTCCAAGAGATCTGGTTAACCTCCTCTAGCCATCCAGGATGTTTTCCCACCTGCCACCACAAAGAACCTTTGAAAAAGCAAACTCTACCTCTCTGATCTGCTGGGTCCCCACTTGATTACACTGAAGTTGAAAACCAGGCCTCCATAGTCCACTTCCAGCATCCCTGCCCATCTGGTTGCCTGCCCCTGGAGCCTCTTTCTGGAGCTCTAGCCTTAGGGGTCTCCTTCCCTTCCCTCAAATACAGAAGCCCCACTTTGATCCAAACTTCCTGTTTTCTTCCCTGTGTCTGAGCCCTCCTCCAGGGCTTGGTCCTCTCTGTGTACATGGGATTTAGGTCAGCACCTCGTCTCAGTACAGCCTTCATGCCAGCGCACCTGCCCAGCCCTCACCTTCCTCAGCTCCCTGCTGGGTTAATAGCTTCTTCGAAGCCCTTAGAGCTGTCTGAGTGGGTTTTATGTTTATGTGTTTATTACTTTGCTCCTCAGCCAGAAACGAGAGAGATTCCATCACTGCTTTGTCCCTAGGCTAATGTCTGTTCCAGAACATGGAAGAGCAGCTGAGGGACTAAACTTAGCTACTGATCTGATGTCTCCTCCCGGGACTCCCTACTTCCTTCAGAAAAAACAAAATAACACTATTGACATCAATGGTGATTGGTTAAGCATCTGTGTGTTAGAGACATTTTCAGACTCTGCATGAGCATCTTATCTCCAGTGTGTACCCAGCTGGCAGGATAATGGTGCAATCCTTGGTTCAGGAATGTGGAAACAGAGGTTTGGAGCTGGTGAGGAACCAGCTTGAATTGCTTGATTGGAAGAGGTAGAGTCTGACTCCAAGTCTGGGTTGGTTTCCTCCAAAGATTTGAACTTGCTTCTGTGTGCTGACCTGAAAAATGATTTAAATGTTTCATTTTTTAATGCTAAGAATCTCTGATTTCTGAAAAGCTAGTTGCAACTGTACACTGGAAATCAAATTCTGGTTTCTTGGCAACCCAGAATCTCCCTACTAGGTCTTGTCCTATGTTCCATTCAAAATAATTCAAGCAAAGAGACAGTGCCACTTGCTAACATTGTGACCCTGCTTAAGCCCCTTAACAAATCCCTGGGTCAGTGGTCAGTTTCTTCCCCAGCGTGGGCCCCCATGTCCCAGGATTCCTTGTTTCAGAAGTCAAATCCATTCTATCAACATCAAAGACCCCCCCCCCCCGCTGAGTCTCTTCCTTTTAAAACCTCTGGGCATCCCAAGGGTGATTTCATGACACATGCTCATAGAGTTGCCCCGTTGTTCCTCATCATCTTAGTTTGCCACACCATGAGTTACAAGAGAAAAAAGTGAGCTTCGATGGTCAATTTTATCAGTCTTGGAGATAGGAAAAAGCTAAACCATTCCCTTGATTTTGAAATCAGTTAAATGGCATGCAGTGATCAAAGACAACCAGAGGAACATCAATAAGAATGGGAAAAATTACACTCCCAGGAATGTATTACTTGTGAACCTAGGATATTCCCAAACATAAATAGTTCAGCATTGTTTATAAGGAAGAAAATTTGGCAGTACTCAAAATGTTCAACACAAAAGGTTTGCTTAAACAAATGATGGAGTCATTTAAATGGTGAATAAAGTTTATGTTCATGAATGTTGAGAAATTCATAGCATATTGTTAAATAGGAAGAAAATAAAGCAAATCAGTACAACAGAACTACCCATTTCGTCTTCCTAAAATCATTGCTGAGGCAATTCTTTGTGGGTTTACAGACATGCTCTATGCAGTCAAGATGTCTAATCTGGTTCAGACACAGACACACACTATAGTACAAAGTGGAAATACAGTCTCTATACATCCATTTGTAATTTCTTCTCCTCACCTAACACTACATCTTGGCATCTGCCAACTTCAGTTCCTTTAGACCTACTGCATGCTGTTAATGGCCACCTTGTGTTGCCACTGTTTGTACTTTCATTCCACAGATGTTTGATGCTCTTTATGTACCAGATATGAAGGGTAGGGAGAGCTCTGTTACTCTTGGAGTACTGAGATTACCTTCACAATTCCTCAGCTGACACGTACTTTTTCCCCTTATTTAACTAAAATATGTTGCCATAAACAACACTTTATATACAGTTAGCCTTCTGAATCCACAGTTTTCATGTTCTGAGGATTCAATCAACTGTGGATAAAAATTTGAACAAATTTGCTTTAAGCATATAAAGGTTTTTTTTTTCTTGTCATTATTCCCTAGACAATATAGTAACTATTTCCATAGCACTGACATTGTAATAAATATTATAATTAACGTTAAATGATATAAGAGAAATTGCATAGGTTATATGCCAATACTGCACCATTTTACATAAAGAAGTTGAGAATTGCAGGTTTTGGAATCCAAAGGAGCCTTCGAAACAAGTTCCTGTAGATACTGAGTGACAACTATGTATCTCTGTTGTGTATCTGAGTTGGGGATGGAAGAAGTAGCCCAAAGTGGACAAAGGGTATACACAATTTAAATTTTGATGGATATCTTTTTCTCAAATATTTTAAGTATTAGAGCCTAACATAGAAACACGAACTTTATACTGGGCAGGACAAAAGCAACAGGGGTCTTTACAGCTGTGAGGCTGATTTATAAATTGGTGAAGCAATGGAACCCCATACACATTTCCACAGACTGCTATCTGCAGTGCACACATCAACTGCACTTGCAGGTTGTATAACAGATGCTCCATGGATGTGCTTGAAATGAAGGCGCGAAGGGGTGTGGAAGGCACTGTTATCCCCTGTAAAGGTGAGAACACTGAATCACAGAGACACCAGAGACTTGCGTGAAGCCTCACCAGCAGGGAGCACTGTATCCAGGGCTAGATCTGTATCCATAGGCAGCAGCATGAAGACTGAGCGGACCAGAGCCAGGAGGGCAGTGGAGACAGCTTTGCACATCTGCCATCCTATGGTGGACTCCCCGACAATGAGAGCTGGAAAAGCCAGGTAGAGAAATAATCATGTCCGAACTTTCCAGAGACAGTCCTGGCTGCAAGGAGTGGCATTATTTCTCCTTGTTGTTCAAGAAAAATAAATCCACTTTCCTAAATTACACGACTCTGTCTATATTATAGGAATTACACATCCTCTCCATCTGCTCTGCAGGCATCTATTGTCCTGGTCTCTGGCTTAGCAGTGTCAATTATTCTGACAAACTGCCTGTGCTCACACGCCCAGCCTGGCTTTCTGCTCACTCACCTTTCCCGGGGAGACGGAAAGGTTCCTGACAAATATTTGCAGAGTGAAAGTAACCTGGAATAAGAGCTGCTTCCCGGGTGAGCTCAGACCCCAGGTTACCTAGACATGCATGGGGCTAGAAGTAGCTTCACTGCTATAGACAGCTCATAGGGTGTTCAGAGACTTCTCTTTGAATCCTTGTCTACCACTTACTTGGCTGTGTGACTTTGACAAAATTCTAGTCTCTGGTCCTACATGGCACAGCTGGAGGGCTCAAGGATATTCGACGTAGTTTCCAATGGTAAATGAAATTCCTTATATGAGGTTAACCACAAGTACTGGCATCTATGAAGTGCCTAGAAAAGTTAGCCCTGTTCCCCTTAGAGGGCTGGTGAGGGTTAGTAGTCTCTACATAATCATGCACATAGCCCTGGGTGTGAAGGAGGAGAAGCATGGTCCACAGAAAAAAGAGAAGGCAGCCCCCGGCTAGCGCAAGGGCAAGAAAACTGGGCTGGTCCCCTGCTCTCAGGCAAGGTACCTACTCTTCTTCCCTTCCTGGGCCAGCTGCAGATGTGCACTAGAATTTGCTGCCTGCTGTCAAAGGCTCAAACTGGTTGTGCCTGGTCTGTCACATGCAATATCAGTTGCACTTATTTTGCTTTTGTGTGGTATTTCAGACCAGTTCAAATACTGCTTTCCTCTGACTTTGCCTCCACATTATGCAATACTTTATACACTCAAATGTGGGGTTTTTTCTTATCTCCTTATGGCAGAATTTTTTTAATATGTGGCTTTCGGTTCATGTAAAACTTTACAAATTTCATTTGCAGGCTGCTTTAAAATGTTCAAATTATGTTACTATACAGAGACATACCCACGTATACTTTACAAAATAAGCTACGTGTGCTCCACACCCTAGAACAGCAGAGCTAGACAAGTTCACAGGAACTCCAGGCGTTTCACTGTCTAGTATTAAGAGCTCTCTAGCACTGGTGAGCACTGCAGAGGCTGGGACTCAGGGGTCTGGGGCGTTGCCTCCTAGCTGCTCTGTGGCAAAACCTTGCACAGTTCTGATGCAATCATCTTTGCACCACACTTGGAGGAAACAACATTAGTGTCTTCTTTTCCCTAAGCGATGAAGAGAGCAAAGCCAGAGAGCTAAGTGGCCTTGTCCAAGTTCACAGCAGAGATGTAGCGTCTGGCACTGACCTTTGCAAAGTGCAGGTGTAGGCAACCTCCTTACCTTCAGCGTGGTGGCCCTGAGCGTCCTTCAGGCTGCTGCCCATCTGACCTCTGCTCTTTGTCCTCTTAAGCCTCCTCCTGGCGCAGCTCACACCAGCAGTGTCTGCGGAGCATGAGGACACTTTCTATCCTGGGGAGCGATTGCTTATGTAGAAGAAATCTTCTCGATAACCCAAAGCCTAAACCTAAGTTGCTATCCCCCTCTTTGATTTTCCTTTCAGTTTCTTTGCTCTCTACCTTGGGATCCTTTTTACTGATGGTTCCAGAATATTTCTTAGGACACTTTGAACCACTTTGGGACATTTAGAAAAGATTTCAAGCTGCTGCCCCAGAAATTCTGGTGAAGGCCAGTAGCTCTAAGGATGTGAGAAATTATAGCCTCAAAGAGGTTAATCATCCACCCAAAATCCCACAGCTGAAGGGCCCAGTCCAGAATGGCAGCCTAGACCTGGGTTCTTCTACTGTCCAGGTAGTGGCACCCATGCGGAAGCCCACACAAGAATGGAGAGCTCCATGCTAACACTGCAGTAGCCACCAAAACAAGGTTTCAGCCTGAGAGTGGACGCTAATTGCTTCCTTAGTGGAGTCAGGAGTAGACTCAGGCCTGCAGCAATCCAGGCTGCACAGGGGTCAGGGCCAGGGAGGGACGTCTCTGCTGGAGCCAGGAGCGATTCAGGGATCCCTTCTTGCTGTCCCGGTTCAACCAGTGTTGGGAGGTGGATCAGACAGGAGAAATTTGGAGGAAGAAGGGGCAGCTTTAAGGAGTGATCGAGTAGATGTGGTTAGTTGTAGAACAAATAAAATGCTCCTAATCTGGGAGAAAAGGCACCGTTGGGAAAGATCTTTCTACAAAGCCCTGGGAAACACTGCTCCCAAATCAAGCCATCCATCCCGAGCACTCCCTGACCTACACCCCCAACTCACCACCCTGCCCCCAACATCCACCCGCAGCCTAGCTTTTTATACCCATAGGCCAGGCCCCTCTCCTACTAAGTAAGCAGCTCGCCTCTCCTCTGACCCAAGCGGCACTGAACAGGTTCACCTTGGAAATGACCTTCAGATTCCAAGCTTGTAAGATGAGGCCAAATTGAGAACGGAGGAGCCGTGGGAAAGCAAAGGCCCCAGTAACAAAAGGGTGGATGCTGTCTCCCATGCTGAAGGCAAGACGTGCCCCACTCTTCTGAATTTAAAGACTCCCTTCTTTCTCTGGGGACAATATGCAGAATGAGGCTGGGATTCCAGGCCGGGTGGCACATTCTTGCATTGTGTGGCCACAATGAGAGGTTTTCCGTGGGCCACGGGCCGCTCTGCACGGGAGTTCACATGGCTAAAAACACTTTGCTGGGAAACGGTTGGGGGGTTCTGGGGCTTTCTCAGAAGCAGTTCATAGGCCATATGCCCTCAGGGAATACAAGCTGGTGGGTACTGGGCTCAGGGAGCCTCGGAGCGAAACTCCTCCCATGGGAAGCTATGACCTCAGCATCAAAGACAGAGCTACTCCAGGAGGAGCCAAGTGCTGAGTGACAAAAGAGCTGGGTGACACAGGACAGTCTGGCTTTCACATCAACTCACCTTGCCCTCAGTCTCCACATCTGTAAAATAAGAGAGCTTTACCACTTCAGATTCTCTCTCAATTTTAAAATGTTCTGTCCACGACTAGTCATCAATTATACAGGGCCTCGTTGTAAAGCGAAGAGTCAGAACTTTGTTCAGGAACTGTCGTCAAAGCTACTGAAATATAATGGTTTCCACTCTTACCGTCTCTCTCTCAGATTGTTATTGTGGTTTTTATGTGCTGTTTAATATTGTTCTACATAAGGAAAAATTAAAATTTTACATTGTGAATTTTCATACTGTGTAATGACAGTTTTAAGTGCAAATAAGAGAGTATTTAACTCACACATAAAATGACCAAACTCACAGAATTTGAGCTATGACACGCACATGTGCTTTCACTTTACCAGACAGTGGACACACTGTACAGAAGTCGCTCAGCTGTTCTCATTTCACTGGTTATCATGTGCATGTTCTGTCACACTCACTTTCTGCTTGCACCCAGTGAGAAAGGACTAAGGGACAGGAGCCCTGTTTGCCCTTAAGTCCTTTCCCTCCTGTCACCAATTTCAGAAAAAGTAGGGAAGCAACAGGGTAAGAAAAGATGTGGCCAGGTTGTCTGAATCCCTGTGATTCTGAGAACATCATGACCTTCTTGTGTTTTAAACAAGTTCTATTCAAGAGGACCACGGTCTTTCCAGCCCTTGGGGGCTCTGTGACCAGGGCTAGATATGGCCATCTGCCCTGGGGTCCCTCAGGGTCTCCCTCAGCTCCTGTGCTCTTGAGCATCTGAGAAATACACGTAAGCACTGCAAAGGGGAGAAGGTTGAATAGTAGCACATCTGTGGTCACAGGCGTGCTCCCCGGTCCCACTACACTTTATTTACAAGACATAAATTCACAGATAAAATTGCTAGGAATTTTGAGAAGTTGACAGCTGACTTCAAGGACGCTCTTTGCCTATTCCTTCCAGAGGCTGGGGCTGCAGAGGCAGCAGGATGATCTCTGAGCAAAAGTGGGGACAGGACTCCAGCATCTGGCTGAGAAGATTCCATTTCGGGACCCTGAGGGCCTCCTTGGTCACCCATGGATGCAGGTTAATCTGGGCCTGGAGCAGAGGCCAGCAGGGATTTCAGAGGGGAGGCCAGGCAGGAGCAGAAGGGAGCAAAAGAAAGGTCCCTCCAAGAGGCCAGAGCAGACTGAAGGGCAGTGGTCCAGCAGGCATGTGAGGCTGATTCCTGATGGACTTGCGCCCTCTGGTGGTTTACTTGGGCAATGGTCACTGCCCTGAGCTGTGACCCCTTACAACTAAAGGTCCCTTGTGGCAAGCACTGGCATCTATGTGTAAGGCTATACATGAAACAAAAGCCTGTCTCAACTGGCTCTACTTTTGTCTTATGATGTTAGTCTTATAAACCCTCTGCTGGGCCCCCTCTCCCAGATGTGTGATCATGCATCTTTCCGGATGATTCTCGAAGGGGGTTTTTGGATGACATTACCATTCAATAATTGGGGGACTTTGAGTAAGGCAGATCGTCTTTCCCAGCGTTGGTGGCTTCATTCAGTTTTCTGATGTCTTGAGTGGGACAGAGGCTGACTTCCCTTGAGCAGAGGGTTCGCCAGTCAGGGGTCCCTGGACTTGATCACCGAGCAACGACTCTTTCCAAGTTGCTGGCCAGGTGGCCCACCCTGCAGATTCTGGACTTGCAGCTGCCACATTTGCCTAAGCTAATATTCACATATTAATGTAGCTGTGCATATATATCTTCCATTTCTTTTAAGCTATGCTTCAAAAGAGCATTATTTCTTAACCCTTCTCCCCCTCCATAATATCAACTAGCATTCTACCTTGTTCAACAAATGATATTTTTGATCATAACATAAGTTTCAAATTTTATAGGAGCTTTAAAGGTGATAGCATTGACTGATTGAGTATTTGGAATGTGACTGTTATTTCTCCTAGCTTCTTTCTCAATAGCATTCTGTAAGGAAAATAGGATAGCTGTGTTTGGAGGGTTCAGGCTAACAGTGCTGTGGAGCAATGGGATTGAACATCTCAATCATTCCTTCTCAGCCATCTTAATCTGAACTTCAATAATGCAGTTGTAAGGTTCTGTGTTTAATGTGTTTCCTCTGCTCTTACTACCAGAGTGACAGTTTACAGATGTGCCTATGTGTGTGTGCCCATGTGCCAACATGGCTGTGTTAATTTGTCCAGGAGTAATTACAATTTAAATTCCAAATTCATCTGTGAACCAGTCAAATGATAATTTGCCACCTAAATTCCTTACATTTTGAAGCCTCAAGCAACTTCATGCTAAACAGGACTTGCTTGTATTTAATCTCTTCATCCCCAGCACCTTACACAGAGCCAGGCATGGGAATAACTCATTCAACAAATTTTCACTGAGCACCTTGCTAAGCAAGGTTTTAAGAGCACCCACCCTTTAGGTGATAGAAGTCAGTGATGGGTAAACAGATGAACAGGGGTGCTTCATATAGGTGCCTATGTTGGAAGGAGCAAAGCAGGCCTGTGAGGTTGAGGGGCCAGAACTGTCTCCAGGAGATGGCAGTGGCACAAATCCTCGGGAGACTTCAGTTCTTTGGCTTTATCATGTAACTTTTCCTTGGGAAAGGCCCTGGTTTCCTGTACAGTGTATCCAATCTAATCATAAGGTATCAGGTGGGAACCAGACCCACACATTGAGAGGCGTCTGTCACCAAGAGTGTCACGGTTTTCCCAGCAACCGGCAGCACTGCTCATCTCAGTTTGAAAGCATGACACGTGATTCTTCAATATTTGTATTTACACTTAATTCTCTGTGCATTAAGTATCCAATTCATAATTATGTTTATAAAGTCTCGTGCAGAAATCCAGGCACCTGTAGAGATAATAGGAATGCATTTATGTTCAGTTTTCTTAGAAGGATACACTTGTGACTTTTCTCTTGTGGCAAAGAAAGATACCACAGAAAATGTGAAGACAACCAAAAAAAAGTTTTAATATTAAAATTAGACTCTTTACAAATCTTAAACCTTTATAAATATTCACTACAAATAAGCTATTTGGTGTGCTTTCTTGCAGACATTTTTACACCAAGAAAAAGTTGTTTTGAACATTATTGAGATATGCAGTAAGCATAAAAATATGTCATGGTTTAATCACTTAATTTCACAAGTATTGGCCAACATTATAACAAACCTTTCCTAAATATTATTTAAATTCCTCTACAGGATTCCAAGATATGTAAATATTATTGTATTAGTAAACCTCCACTCAGTGCATATTTTCATTGATTTGGATTTTTCCTCTTTATGAAAAACAATGCAAAAATTATTGCATTATTTAGCAGCGTCCTGCTGCAGCTAAGACTGAATACAAAGGACAACCTAATTTTCCTAAGGTGTGCAGCAATGGGCAGTTAGGAATCAGCCCTGTCATTTTGTGGCCTGGGTTTTCTGGGCTGGCTTCTCTACAATTCTCTCAGGCTGCTCTCTCAAAGGTGCAGAATAGCCTCTGTGAATGTGTAACTCCTTCTTCAAAGACAGATGAATGGTCTTCCATTCTGTACCTCTAGTAAGCACTTCCTGAGCCCTTGTTGGAAAACCTGGGTCAGGTGGCCATCCTCAGTGGCAGGAGATGAGAGGCGCTGTGCACCTAAGTCCATGATACTGGGGGAGGTAAAAGCAGGAAAAGCAGCCGAAGGGGCAGCAGTGGAGGCCACCAACACTACGTGCTAAAATCATCTTTATCAATCTTTTCTTTGTAGCATTTCTTCTTTCATAAAGAATGATTCTCCATAAAGATTCTCCACAGTCGAAAGGCCATGAACAATTTTCGGATCTTATGAATATAAACAATTAGGTTTTGAGATGGTATTTTTGGAGTTGTTTTTCACTAAATTAATACTGAGTTAATAATATGACACAATTATGATTAACAATAATAATATCACTGAATACCACCATCGTAATTTTTGCATATTTTATCTATTCAAGGATGAGATCACCCATTCCAGGTAGAGTTTAGTTGACTGGTGGTGCTGGGGCAGTGGCATATGTAAATGTGACTCTCATATTTAAACACTGTGTGTGTATGTGTGCCTGTGGGTATCAGTGTGTGTGTGCACATAAGTGTGTGTATAATGCGTGAGTGTTTATGTAACTGAGTGTGTGCATGTCTGTGAATGCACACATGCATATGTGTAAGTGTGTGTGTGCATGCCTGTAATTCCATGGTGTCATTGGAAGTAAGAGGGGATGTGAAATGTTTCAGGAAATCTTGGTGTCCAGGTTTCAGAGATATGGTGATCTCTGCACTCCCAACTTAACCAGATTTCCTCAGCATATTTCCTCTTGATACCTCATTCTTTTCTGTGAACCCTGTGTCCCCATCTTTAAAACCAGTGTGGCTTTTACTTCATCACAGAGATTACTGTGGGAAACTTGAGCAAGAACTAGGCACAAGGCAGAACGGCTGAGTCCTATAGAAGGTGGCAGGACCCCAGTGATCTCGAGAGGGAGAAATGCACCAGACACAAAGTGCCCAAGGCTGAATGGGGTTGGTGCTATTGATGTGACGCTGAATGGAGCTGGATCCAGGCCACCCCTGCTCAGCGCTCCAGGCTCACTGGGACCTCAAGTGGCCAGCGAGTCCTTATCAGGGAGTTGCTGGGCTCCCTCTGCTGGAAAGATGGTGAATCTTCAATGGTTGGTCGGTCTGTTTCCAGGCCCTGTTCTCCACAGGCTGAGCAGCATCCCATGCACACCTGCCCTTGGGAGCTTGCATGTGATGCATGTCCACGGTGCAGGGAATGGGCTCCACCTTTGTCTTCAGGTGCTTAGTGCCTGCATCCCAGAAGAACAGGGCTAAAATGTGGCGGGTGTGAGACAGGCTGTGCTTGTGGAAGCAAGGTCAGAAGGGGATCCTTCTCAGCCTTGAAACATCTGAATCCTTCTACTGCGGCCTTCTGAGTGCTACTGATGGACTCTGCAGTGAGAGTTAGAAGGTGA
>RJWT010044017.1:0-11865 GCA_004365215.1 Cuniculus paca
CCACTCCAGCAAAACAACTAGAGAAGGC
This sequence comes from Cuniculus paca, assembly GCA_004365215.1. Lineage (NCBI taxonomy): Eukaryota > Metazoa > Chordata > Mammalia > Rodentia > Cuniculidae > Cuniculus > Cuniculus paca. Next base: position 29 of record RJWT010044017.1, read on the forward strand.
ATCTCCTGTCGCCCTGTCTCATACCTCAGGCACTTGGACTCCTACAGTTGGATTGCTCTGTTGTTTCTTAAGCAGGATGCATCACAGAACTTAAAATTTTTGTATACTATGGAAAGAACCTTTGAGTACAGTTACTTTGAATTCATTGTTCTCCTTTTCTATATTGTATTTCCTACAAGAAAATTCTGAATAGATTCTTAGAAAATGCTCCAGAGAGTTCAGGAGGTCTGATAATTAACTCTTAAAAATTGACTGGCTTGCTAGCATATTCTCAAATATGTCAACATTCACCTATTTCTCAGTCTTAATCTTGTCCTATTCTCTGGTACATAGAATTGCTTATACGTCTAGCATCAGGTTCTACAGAGCTACAGCGTTTTTTCATTTACTGGCAGCCTAAAATCATAAGAATATCAGACCTCATCTCTATGATCAATGCAACTTTATAAGCTTTCCACAGGCAACTTTATGGAAGGATAATCATATAAATATTCTGAAAATATAAGTTACATCTGAAGGGCTTGATGACTATTAACCCTTTTTCCATAAACATTCCTTCATCAACATGCATCTGAAATAAATATAATAGCAATGATTATAATGAAAATAGTATTGTACCCTTTATTGTGTGACATTCTGTGTCAAACCATTATATACTATTTTCTCATATAAGTTATGAAATGCCAATGACTGGTAGCATAAAACATCTCTGTTGTTATTGTTGCTTTCAAAATTCAGTTGGTCTCTAAGCCAGGGAATCACAACTTTTTTGAAAGATCCAGATAATAAATGCTTAACAAGTTGTGTACCAAGCGATAGTGTCACAAATACCATGTTTATATTTCCAGAAAATTTAAAATATAGTACAGTCATGCATCACTAAACAAGATGGACACATTCTGGGAAACACACTAATAGGCAATTTTATACCTGTACAAATATTATAGAATGTACTTATGCAACACTGTCAATATAATAGCCTTACTACACATCCAGTGTATCTCTCTATCTAATATATGATACATATAATACATATAATAGTAAATCCTATTGTTTCTGGAACCATGTTGAACAAAATAACACAAGATTATTCTAGCAGAAAAAAAATTATGTAACCAAGAATTATAGTAAATATAGAACACATGAAAGTTACTACAGGAATAGCACAATACATAGATCTATAGTAAATCTTTTAAAGTAATAATAGTATAACAAATGAAGGCATCCACAACATAGTTTTGTGATTTAATATGATGACATTGGGTGATAGGAATATCTCAGGTCCATTATAATCCTATGGGAATCATTATTGTGTATGTGGTATTTCACTGACAATATATAATTATTTGGTACATGATTATAATCTAAAAATGGGAGAAAGCCGAGCATGGTGGCACATGTCTGTTATCCCAGCACTTGGGAGACTGAGGCAGGAGGATCACTGAGAGTTCAAGGCTAGCCTGGGCTACAAAGTGAGTTCAAGGCCACCCTGAACTCCATAGTGAGACCCTGTTGAAAGAAAGAAAGAAAGAAAGAAAGAAAGAAAGAAAGAAAGAAAGAAAGAAAGAAAGACTGATTCTTATCTGTGGGTCATGTAGAGGCTGAAGCTTGATCTAGACTTATAATCTGTGAATCTCTTTTCTAAAGCTATGACATGGAGTTTTTTCAATGTATATTACACTTTAACAAAAAATTATGCAGATACTCTAAAAGCATAGCACAATAAAATTTCATTAAACAATTCCAGATTATTTTAGTGGAGGAAACTAAAATTTATCATGCAGGATGATACTCAGTGTGTGCACATGTTTGAAAGCATGGCCTGCAAACACTCTGGTTGCTTGACACTTCTGCATCACTATTGTTAACATATTTTGAATGTCACTCTAATAATGCATAGTAGAAAGTGCACCCGTTTAAAATAAGCTTTCAATTATGTTAGCATATTATTTTTCTTTTTACTTTTGGTTTATATATATTGATATATTTAAATATGTAATTTTAATAAAATTTGAAATTTGAATGATTTGTAAATGTATTTGTACTCAATTCAATTGAGTTTATTCCTTCACATTGTTGCGTTACTGTCATTTCTATTTCTGCAAATTTTTCGTACAAACAGAACTCTGCATCCTTTACGCAATAAATTTCAGACTCTGGTAAAATCTCATCTACTGTCTGTCCCTATGAATTTACCTATTCTGGATATATTGTATAAGTTACCTTGTTATATCTGTCATAATTCATGCAGCATATTTTCAAAGTTCACCCATATTGTACTACATATCAGAAACTCATTCTTTTTACAACTACCTAATATTCCCTTATATGTGTATACCATATTTCACTTATTCACTCATCTCTTGATAAACATTTGGGCTGTCCCTATGTTTTTTGTCTACTGTGACTGCCACGTGTTGCCATGAATCTTGGCAGACAGCTATCTATTCAACTCCCTGTATGTGTTTGTTTTCTTACTTGAAGTGACTCTAATCTTTGTGAACGAGAATATCATACTTTTCATCACTGCAATAGCATCAATACCTGTCTTAAGCACTTATTATGTGCTCGACATGGCTCACCTGTTGCATATGTTACCTCACTTAAGCTTCACCAAAGCTCAATAAAGTCAGAACTATAACATTCAAGTTGATTGTTGACTTCTCCAGTTCAATAAGTTTGAAGAAACCATCTACCTATCTATCTAGATAGTGGCATAAATGCATTTCAAGTCTTCATCAGATACGAGTGGTGTCTATGAAAAGAGAGATATGGAATTTCTACAGACAGAACAACTTCTACTTCCAAACTCAGGACTTAGAAGACTCTGTTAAAGTTTTCCAATAATTAATTAAATTAATTAATTTATGCACTTAAAATATGCTCTTTACCAATTTACACGTATACCTATTTATATCATATTTGAATTAGTAAATAGTTCCATCTATGGAATAATCCATAAAGATATTAAATGAACATAAAACATCTACCATCACAGATATGCTCTCCCCCACACCCAAGAGACAAAAGATAAAATTTATATTAGTTTTTCTGTTGGCTAATAACATAATTCTAAGTATTATAGTTTCTATCACCTGATCCTATGGATTCCACTGAAACATCTATTGATTTTTCACAGAACATTTTATTGGTTATGTTATTCATTCTTTTACTGGGTACATTTACAGCTGTAAGTCATATACTTGCATGTCTATATATGTTATAGGAATTTAAGTGTTCATTGAAAATGAAGGATTAGGATCCTTACAGTAATTACATCTCAACTTTCTTCTAAAAGCCTCCATCTCTACATTGGTTTTATATCACCAAGTTTTGTAACTGTAACTCTTCCTTGTTTTGTCTATAGTTAATACTAAAACAATAGTAATAGATGTATAATTATGTGACTCTTTTAGAATCAAATGGCATTGTTGAACTTTGTAAAAATAAATGCAATCAAACCTCTAAATCTGTGACATTTTCAATGACATTTATGCATCAGGCCAAATGTTCTCCTAACATACGTCAACTAAAAATCTTATCTGAAATCATACCTCAGTCAGTTCGTCTACACATTTTATCATTAATTTTATGCACCTCTTTTAGATTCAAAGTTTAAATAATTGAATTTACTAATCTGAATTTTCTACAGAAAAGTAAAAATATCTTCTTGTAAATATCAATAACATTATGATTCATTTTTATAATTATATTGCTTACTGATTATCCAAATACATGCTGATTTTCTGCATTTCTGGGAATTCTTCCACCTTCCATTTCATCTTTGTTTTGCTATGAACATTTTATGCATTTACTCCTCTCCTTAGATAATTTCCAAAGCTTATTTGGGACCTCAGAATTATGGGAATAACTTTATCTTGAACTCATATAGTGTAGCTGTTTTGATGGAGAAGTCTTCATTCAGATGAGATCCAGAAGACTTTTGAAGATAGCGTTTCATTGGCTTTTAGAATTCAGTTTTACTTTTGAGAGATAAGAATTTCAATTTCGTTGAAAACAGTCAGGTTTTAACTTGAGGTGGTTTTGTTTTGTTTTGTTTTGTTTTGTTTCAGTAACTTTACCATTAACTTGAATTTTTCTGATAAATTATTTGTTTTTAATTCTGTTCTAAAATTTATTGAGCGTGCTGTCTGTGTTTTCTCTGGGAATCTATTTCCTTTAATATTGAAAACTCAAAGGAAAAGGAGAGGACTTAATGGGTACTTGCACAGGGTCAAGACAATAACTGTAGCAAAGTAAACCAGATATAGAATTATAAATAGAAGGCTTTTAGAAATGGTCAGCTATCAAAGTGAAGAATACTGGCATCTGAAAAACAGCAATTTAGGTTCTTTAACTGAGAATCAGAGCCAGAATGGTCGAAAAATAGTCCAGTGTAAGTCAATGATTATACTGGAGTATGCCAACAAAGGCAGGTTCTAAAGACAAATATCACCCTGAAAGTTGTTTTAGACCTTGGACAAAGCAATTTAAAGAAAAGCTGAATCCTTAGGATAATTCGTCATGACAGCCAAATCTATACATTATTAGACTGGCCACTACATCTTTAAGTCAGAGAAAGGGGAAAATAAAACACAATATTAGAAATGACAAGTGAAGGGAAGGCAGAGGCTCCGAAATGGAGTATTAAGACATCAGTCCAAGAATGGAGCATCGTGTTACAGTTACATGAAGTGTCTTGCAGCCTGGTCCTTAAATGTGAGGATTTAATTCCTTCTGCTTCAGACCCCATGGTTATAAAACTAAAGTAGTACTTACTCTATTCATCTGGATAAAACAGAATTTTGAGGTGTAGGACATATGACACATGATGACTCCAAAAGTATCTAGAAGCACAATGACACTAAGTGAAACTATTCGCCTCGAGTAACAAGGCTCGATTGTAGAAGTACAGTTTATATATCGTTTATCTAAGTACAAGGTTTGTTATGATCATTCAAAGATTATTGCGCTGTTCAAAGTATTGACAAATCTTCAGAAATGTGATTTAATCATACTATTCTTTCCACAGTCTTTTCCTTTTTCCCCAACAACAAGAAAAAATGAGTGATTGGAACTTTCCACAGGCAAAATTTCCCATAAATAATAACATTTGAAATTGATAACTTTGGCAAATTCAGAGGGCACTTACAGAATACAATTCAAACTTTAATGCTTTCTCCCCACAGTAAGTAGAAGTTAAAATGTCTACTCAATTTTTTTTCTTAAATGTCTCTGGATTTCTTGAAGTCTGTACTACACCTGGGCACAACACAGGCCATTAGACTGCTCCAGAGTGTTCGTGCCTCTCTTTCCAGCAGCACCATCACCACGCACTCATGCTTCTCACTCTTCAAGCATTTCTTCCGTACCACAATGAAAATCCATGGAACAGGGCAGTTTACTCCACATGCTCATACAAAAAGCCATAAGCCCCAGAAACTCCCAACATTGCCAGTCTTTCAGGTTTTTCCTGCTCTTGGCTACTCTCCAGTGCCTTTTCATATTTAAAATGAATTTTACTTAGTGGTTTTAAATGTGTTTGGCAAGAAGTTGAATCTGATATGAGATACTCTGCCATTCCTCCAGATTTATTCCTAATGCCACATTCCCAAAGCTTTTATTAAACTGATTGCCTTTTTGGATAAAACAAGTAGTATGCATAAAAACCACTTCAAAATATTTGGAGAGAAAAACAAAATATCCAAGTTGCTCTGTCATTTTATCATATTAGGACAATAATAAAAATAAATGAGCTGACATGCTTCCAAATAAGAGCCATAGCAGCTGGCATCTAAGAAGCAGAGGATTCTATGCTGACCTTTATCATTTATCCTGTTTTATTTGAATTCTTCAGTGTACAAATGAGAGTTAAAAGACACGGAATGATCACAACCGTGTAAAGCTATGAGAGGCACAGAATTTTATAAACCACTTTAATGAATTAAAAATGTTTTCATTTTTGAATGGAAAAATAATTAAGTCTATAAGAAGAAAAAGGATGATTATCTAGCTTATCAATAGAGCATTTTTCTTTACCTAGGAAAAGACTTAGTTCTAAAAGGTTATCTTTTAAAGGTCAGGCAAATGATGTCTCAGTGCTCACTCTTAAAATGCTACCATGTAATATACAATAAAATCTCAGGAGGTGGATGCCAGAGGTTGAGAATCAAGGCCTCTGGGGTCACAAATAGTTGAAAATATTGATGAGACTTTAATTTGACTGAGGCAAGTGATATTTGACTGGAATTTGAGTTCATACTTCTTCTTGTTTTGTATTTGTTTTGGACCATGTTTTGATAACATCAAAACACTTAGTTATTTTTTGTTTGTTTGTTTGTTTGTTTGTTTGCTGTTTACTCTAGGACATGGAAATCCATTACTATAGGATCCATTTTTCTTCAGATGTGAGTCATCAATTTGCATTATGACTCATTGGTCACTCACTCTTTTGGTTATCTCAATTGATTCCAAATAGAACCCCACAAAATTCCAGGTATAATCTCTTTGAACAGTCATTGTTTAATTTTTTTGTTACCAACAAAGTTGCACATGATCAGGCTGAGTGTTAGGCAAGTCTGTATACACAGTTTAAAAATAAAAATACAACAAAGTCAAATGGAACACACTGGTATACATAGGGAGTATTCTGATCTTATGCAATATTTATATTACACATGAGTAATAAATCTTGCAATGATTGAAGCTTGCTTCCTGTTCTTCTGGTAAATGGAAATACAAAATACTCTAATATTATAAAGTGGAAACTATTAGTGAAATATTTATCAACTTAGTTTTTAAAAATACACTCATGCTTTTCAATATTTCTAAAATACATGGTAGACAAGTTTGAAAATCCTAGGAAATCTTATTTCCAAAATCCAAACCATGCGAATACCTTTTAAGCATCCCTCAAATAGATCAAACATAAAAGGTAAGTATTCTTAGAAAAATTTAATGAAGAACGCATATTTTATCATAGTAATGAGACAGAAAATTATGAAGTGATAGAACTGGCAGTTCCTGATTTCAGACACAAAACAAAGTCCTCAGTGTCTCAGCATAAAACAAATCAGCTAAATTAGAAAATAAAACCCAAATACCACATGCATGGGTAAAGCCATGGAAATGTGAAATTGCAACTGTCCTTAGAATTGTTACTGAAAGCTTGCTTTGTGTTTCTGATAGCTCTATCAATAACCACATATTACCATGCTTCTAATATCACTCTCGGAGCCCTTATCTGTTCTATATCAGCTGTACCAAAAATTTATTTTGTCGTTATTTTGCATGAGGTGAACCAAATGTCTGCAGAGTACTATCACAGCAGATAATATAAAACAGTGTAGAATGGTAAATGAAGAAAAGATTTCTACTATGTTTTTAATAATTCTAAAAATTTTGAACTTACAAATGGTTTTCTATTTTTACAGCCCCAAAGCTAAAGTGGTTTAGTTTGAAAGGAAAATAGGAAGAATATTTATCTAAAGTCGTAACTTCTCTAGGCTTATATACAGGTGAGCTAAGGTCTTTTCATATCACAAAGCACTCAAATTACATCCAGTATGTCAAGTGCACTTCTGCTCTGGCGGCTCTTTCTTTTTCTATTATGTTCCTCTCTATAATAGGCATTTTGGACAGAAAAATTGGAAGATTTAGGTACTAGTATTAAGGCAAAAAAATAAAACATGTTTCTTTGAGCCTTTTGAGCAAGGACTCAGAGAGAAAAAGAAGTAGTGATCAGAAAGTAATGAAGGTTTCATGATGTGTGAATTTTCTAGTGGTGGAAATATCCAAACTATGCATGAATTAAATAAAATCAGAGAAAAATTCAGTAAGAGTCTTACTTATTGAATACATCATTCATGTAGAAAACTGAATGCAGAGTGAGATGGCACCATCTGTGATGCAAAGCAACTGTCCTAAATGGAAAAGTCCTCAATGAATAAAAGGAAAAGAAGTAAGCAGACAAGTGGATGACACTGCAAATGTGGGAAGACAGTAGCTCTGTATCACACTTAGAGTATCTTTTCTTTTCTGCTCTTTCTCATGTCCTCTCCTCTACTAACAATGTTTTCTCTTCAATTGATTATGAGTTCCCTTTCTTCTCCTCATACAGTGTCCAGGTAGCCTGTTCCTCTGTATCTCTAAACTGTCTAGTATATGTCTTTAATATAGTTAGTCTTAAAAGGTCTATTTTTTTGCAGTTTTAATCTTATCTTCCCAAATATAAAAGCAACAAACTTAAGATCAGCAGCATTTGAAAAGTTTATTTATACTTTTAGTCAACATGTGGTATTTTTAATCAGATGGACCAAATAAAAAATTTACAATTAAAAATGTATTACACAAATGTACAAAACCAAATTCCTATTAAAATGAAATAATGATGCTTTTAGATTGCTTTTTTAGTCATCATTTATACTTCTGAAATTACTAATGCTTACACTTAGTTTAAAACTTTCGGGACACCCAATATTAAGCTTTCAGATGTAATTAATTATCATTGGTTGTGTAGATATCTGTTTCACACAATACATTAAAAATATTTAATTATCTTCTTTATTGCTTTGTCATGGGGGACTCAGATTATATAAGAAGTCTGATAAGTAATTGTACTAATTGATAAATGTATGAATATGAGCTATGAAAACATATTTAATTTTATATATATTTATACATATACATATATATATAATTGAGATATTGAGTTGCCTTTGGTTTTTCTGAGCAGATACACCTGACTTTTCATATAAGTGCATGAATCACATACATTCATAGGTTGATGCACACTGAGAAGTCAGTAATAAAAAAGAATGCTGCAATTCTGGGCACTTATTTCATACCCTGAATTCCCAACAATCTGTATTTCCAACAGGAAAGACAAGTCACTCATGATAGTACAGAAGCAAAATTATTTCCCTTCCTATATCCCTATTTTGTTTATGGAAGACATATGGGGCTGTAGGCTCAAAGCCCAAGCTGTGATTTGGACATTACATTCAAGTATCTCCTCACATCTCTAGTTCCTGGATCATAAATCAACATTTCCTCTTTCCCATTTTAATACATGTGCATTTCAGAGCCTCTATAAACAATATAGCATGGCTCATCAAATCCATAATTAAACACAGTTTGCACTCATCATAAGAGTACCATATTTATTCAGGAGACCCACAGAAAATAAAAACAAATCCATCCATTCTAAGCAATACTAATGAAAACCAGTGATGAGTGTGATTAATATCTACTTTTATTGGGGTGGACTAAATGAATTTAAAAGGTATATAATTAGAGGTCTAATGATAATATGAAAATATATGTGCTTTAGATCTTGCAATAAAGGTATTCACTAATGCCCACATCACTTACAATTTATGGGATTGAATCAAGGCTACCTAGATGATATGAATCAGTGTTTGATTATGAAAGCAAATATGTCAGTATTCAGTTGAAAATGTGTTGAGCAAGATCATATAAGATAAGGGAAATGTATCATTTGAAGCATGCAGAGATCTCTATAAATTTATGCTGCTAATTTAATTAGCTTACTAGTTTCATTTCTGCTTCAAATAAATACACAAATTACAAAGACTATGTGTCCCATCCCTAATTCCCTACAAAAACATCTTGTTACGTATTTTAAATTTTACTGACATCTAACAATTGTCCATATTTATGAGGTACAGTGTGACATTTCAATACATTAAAAAGTATGCAATAATCAGATCAGAATAATTGGCATATCCATCATTTCAGACATGTATGATTTGTGTTCAGAACATTTAAATTTCTCCTACTAGCCATTTTAAAATATACCACTATTGTCAACCATATTTACGCTCTATAATTCCTGTCCACCTGGTACTTACCCATTTTCTCTACCCTCCCACCCTTTCCTCACACTTTTCTTAACCTCTGTTCTATTTTCTGCCACTATAAGGTCAACATTGTTAGCTTGCACATATAAGTGAGAAGATGTAGTTTTCAAGGACCTGTTTTTTGAAATCCAATTTCTTAACAATAAAATTTTCCTTAATAAAATTGAATCTTTGATATTTCCTCTCATTTTTTTCTTAATTTCTATTCTAGTTGACTAGACTTTAAAAAAAATCCTTTCAGTGAAAGAAGTAGCTAGAAATTAATTCTTGACCAAAGGAAAATTTGGAATTCAATAGTTTTTACTATATTTATGTGAAAATCTACCTTCGAATTGAGAAAAAATTACAGAATCACTTTATTCAGTTGGACATTTTGAGTACATGTTATTCTGCTTATTTTGTACTGAGTTTCCATTTTCAAATATTTATGAAGCAGTGACAGAGGCAAAGTTTGATTGCATGAAGTTCTTTTATTTGAACCTGAAAACCAATGGCTCAGAAATTTATGGAAACAGGGCCAGAGTCCAGATACTTTTCCCCTCTATGGCTCTTAGAAAGCTATAAATTCCATAGGACTTTCTATCCCAAAGGAGAAAAGCTAATCAGACTTGTGGAAACAATCTTGTTGATTCATATGGATGTTCACAAACCTGTGACAATGGTTATTACCAAAAAGAAAAATCCAAGCTCAGAATGAACTGTCCTAACCTCTAAATTCAACTGGATAAAAACTAACTTCATAAATCTGTTAGGAGTTATACAATTGAATTTTTAATCAGTGCCCTTGACTTATCAGGATTATAGTACTGATGGAGTTGATATCATTAGATATAAGGACTTGAAATATAACAAGGAATTTAAACTTTATTTAAAGTGAATCTTAATTTAAGATTCTGACTTTGATCTGACGTAATAAAATGTTGCAGTTTCCAAACTTTTGTATTTTATGGGAAAAACTTCTTAAAACAGCATCAATCATATAAAATAGGATATCTTTAGTACCAGAGCTATTATTGTCACAATTTTAATGAAATATTTCAGAAAATCGTAGAGTTAGAAATGGTATTAATAACAATCTAACATCCTCACCTTGTCAATGAGAATGAATATCAGCTCATTAGCGGCAGATGTGACTCAAGAGCAATGGGCACTGATTCCTACAGTACCATCAGTACTTGGAAAGCACAGCATTCTGGATTTGTTTAGGTCATCTGAGACGTCATAAGAAAAAAAGTAGGCAAGAGTGTTTTGAGCAAAATCTCAACGAGAGTGTAATTGGAACGAACATTTCATGGGGCAAGTCTTAATTGTCAGTATCAGAAAGTGTAATAGCATTTAAACTTTTTTTTCTCCTGTGGAAAAAAGATGCTGGCAATACTGTCTTACCTAAAATCACAAAGATGCACAAGCTTTGTTTTCATTTCCTTTAAAGGGTTTCTATACTCACTGGTGGAAAGCAAAGATTGTCTTCCAATACACAGTTGGAAGGCTCAAATATGAATATTTCTAGTAGTTTTATAGCTGGATTATAAGCCTGAGGCTTTAAATTGCTTTGATGTGGTAGCTGTATATTCAAAAGCATTGCTGCAGATACCTACTTTCATGATGGTGACAGCATGTAGGTCAAGTGCACAGGAGTAACAGTGCACAGAAGATATCATTGTCATTACCAGAGTTGTGTGTACCATAACCTTAGCCAAGGGTTCTCCAACTTTCTTTACATTTCTATTACCTTTCCCGTATCTTCTGAATAATTTACGCACCAGCCATATTCCCTTCTTGAGGCATCATTTAAAAACCACAATGAGGCCGGGTGATGTATGCCTATAATCCAAGCACGCTGGGATCCTGAAACAAGAGGATTGCAAGTTTTAGCCCAGAGTAAGCAAAGTATCAAAAAAAAGTGTTTTTGAAAAATAAAGAGGTTTTGGATTCAAGTCTCAGGCCCCAGGGTGG
>RJWT010044018.1:0-11856 GCA_004365215.1 Cuniculus paca
AATTATGTAAGAGAAGGGAGGACACTACAGATAATGGTTTCCAACTTGACCATACTGATTTAGAGTGTCTTGGGAAGTTTAGTAACTTGAGCTTACCAAAGAGATGAAGATTTCCCTGACTGCACTAACTGGAAGAGTCCCATAAGGAGTTCCTTTCAGAGGCAGCCTATGGAAGCAAAGAGAAGATGGGTGATATGCTATCAGAGCTCTAGAAAATGCTAGCAAAAGTTGAAAAAGAATGATTAATTGAAAATTTTTTGGCCTTTTTGACTATTTGACATCTGACTGAGCATTCTGGTTGTTTGAGTAGAATCCATGAATGTGGTGTGGAGCTCTATTATCCACTACAAATGAAAATGGAACAGATATGTTCATTCTTCTTTTCCTGGAAATGAGGAGATAAGAGGGTGTCCAGTGGTCTAACCAGATGTTCCTAGTTTTTGCCTTACTCAGTGAGAGACAAGATCAGACAGCAAATTCAGGCAGTGCCCCAGCGGAAGTTGGCATGGGTGACCATGTTGGGGACTCACTAGATTGTTAGGGGGCTTTGAGCTTTTCAGTTTTTTTCTCCACTAAACTTTCTAATAAATAATTTCTTCTAATTGATTCGTAGTTTTTCCTGGCTATGGGGACAAGAAACCCAAGACGTAATAATAGTAATAGGAGAAACAGACATCACTGCAGTTCCAAAAGAGAAGACAAATGTCAAGGGAAATTAAATAAGGAAGATTTTAATAAATGAGTGTTGTATAGAATAAAAATTGACAAAATAGTATTAAGTTGCAATATATTGATTCTCACAGGTAATGCTGGTTTTAACTCCTCAAAGTTAATGATACGTATCAGGCATATTGGCACACGCCTGTAATTCCAGCACTTGGGAGGCTGTGGTGAGAGGAATGCCGTGCCTGAGCTATATCGTGAGTTCAAGGCCAGTCTGCACTACACCATGAGTCCCGGTCTCAAACAAACAAGTGAACAAAGAAACAACAGCAAAAACTAAAGTTAGAGATTAAGCAATTAGTGGACATTTGCTATGAGTCTTACACAATTGGCATGCGGTAGTGAACCAGACAAATTAGCTTTCGGACGTCATCCCACTGCATTTCAGAATTTCCTGTTGTTGTTTATAGAGATGCTGTCAAATCCCAGATAGAGAACAGCAGTTAAAGCCCTTCCTTGATCACGGTCCTGCACTGATAGAGATTGTTTGGCTTTATTTTTAATATTCGTGAATCCTTGTCTTGATGATGTCTTATTGTGTTTTCATTTTTTTTCCTGTACTTCTTTTCACCTTGTCTTCTATTATTTTTATACTTTCTTGGAAAACAAGTGCTGACTTGTACCCAGTAACACCACTCAAAATTAAATAGGCTCCAAGGACAAAGCCGCTAAATGTGAAGTTTGAGTATGATTTTTAAAAAATGTGAATTTACAATGAAACACTGACTACAGTGCTTCTTTTCTATTGTCCAGACTCGCCTCTGTTGGCATTCTGGGTTTAGTAATTTAGCATAAGAAATAGGGCCTTCTTTTCTTTTGTCCTTAGCTGAAAACTTAAAAAAATGAATTTTAAGGCTTTCTGTCATCCTTTGCTTTGTATCAAAGAATATATTTGTGTATCATACTGAAATAGATTTGAATTTATTAAAAATAATGTCTTTCTAGTATTCTCTTGATAGTTTTAGAGAAATTCTTTCAGTATATTATCATTTTCAAAACTATCTTCATTCCAATGCTAAATATTTGCCCTTCCAGCAATAACACTTATGACTTGTACACATTTAATAAGTAAATCTCAAGAAAAGAAAGAGAAACACACATTTCAATTGTGCCTCCTCATGCAACTGTATTTAGGACCAGATTTTCTATATTAATTTTTTGCTTTCTTGACATACCTGGGGATTAAGTAATACACGAAGTTTAAGAGCACAGGCTTAAAAATCTGCCTCTTTTTTTTTTTACAGTTATGTAGTCTTAGACAATTTACCTGCAACTCCATATTCTGAACAATGGCACCATATAGTACTAGTGCCTGTCATGGGCTCATTGTGAAAATAAGATGATATTATAGGTGAGAGGGTATTTGGTGCATAATAAGATCTCTTAAAATTCAACTAGAGGACCGGAATACAGCTCAGAGGCACGAGTGCCTGCGTGGCAAGGGCAACGTCCTGTTTGATTCCCGGTACCAAGATAAATAAATTAATTAATTACACTAAATTAAATTCAGCTAGACTTGGACGTGGTGGCACACCTCTGTAATCTCAGTACTCAGGAGATTGAGGCAGGAGGATTGCTGTGAGTTAGAGGCCAACCTGGGCTGGATAAGCAAGTTCAAGGCCAGCCTGGAGTAATAGTGAGACCCTGTCTCAAAAAACAAACAAAACAAACTTAGCTATTATTTTTCTTCTTATAATTGCAATAAAGACTTTTAATATTTTATATACCAATTATTATTGTATGAGGTTTAGTTAGCCTTAGACTCCGGAATACTTAATATATATTATATATATATATATAATATATATATATATATGCTATATTTTTTTCTATCATAATTGACTGTACCATGGACTTTTAAATTTCCCATACTTCCTGTCAAACTAGTTTGTTTACTTATCAAAATACTTGCAGGCTCAAAGCCAGCCAAGGTAGTGCAGGCCTATAATCTCAACACTTTGGAAGCTGAAGCAGGAGGATCATTGCAACTTGAAGGCCCAGTGTGGGCTGTAAAGTGAGCTCAAGGTCAACCTGAACTCCATAGCAAGACCTTGTCTCAAACAAAAACAAAAACAAACAAACAAAAATATATATCTATATATATATATTTGCAAGTTAGTTCTCATCAGCCATTTAGGCCCCAATTTCTTAGAAACAAAACCTAAATTCTAACAAAATGGCTTTTATAAAGAAAAGTTAGACTTTCTCATGGTATTCCTTAAAATAATCTCGCTTTTAATTTACCTGCATATATTTCCAAAGATTTATAATCACAATAGAGTGTAAAAGAAAGAAAAAAGCATGATGTGAAAGGAATTAGAATACCTAGTATGCATTATTAATGCAGGGAAGGAAATTTTGGTAGGAAATTTTATTTCTTTAATGTTCTCTTCAAAATTCCATGCAGCATTATTTATATAAAATTTTTAATATTTAACATTTTTATTTGTCAATTACACATCAATAAAGTAAAAAAGAAAAGTAGCTATAATCTCCTAGAGGGATACACAGTTTATGATGCAGATGCCCGTGCCCTGATGGCTACAGCTAGAGATGGCTGAATACAGAACTGAGTATATTTTGTTCTTTCAAATGGAACCCCAACTTGGACGAATATTAGAGGTGTATTAATGTTTTAAAATGGAAACATAATGTATGCATTTCTTGGCCTTCTTCCCCCACCATTTTATGCTTTCCAAAATTAACTCTTTCAAATTATAATTATAGTAAATTATAACAGCAACTCTATCTTTATTTTTATTGAAGTGTATAAATGACATAGTCTAATGTATTTCTGGGTGTGCTGAGTTCTGTTCTCTAGAAGGACTTGAGTTGGAGTTCTTGTCATGGTGCTGGTGGTTTTTAGTTCTGTAAATTTCCCTTCAAATTATATGACATGGTTCTGCCTATCCTTGCCAGTAATGTAAACAAATCTGGGTTTGTGAAAAAATTTTCTCTTCTGTTTAATCACATCACTGTGAGTTGTTTGCATTTATTTATATCAAGTTAAGGATTATATCAAATGTTATCTTAACAGCAATTATAACACACATGCTGTATGTTTGTATTTGATGTGTATATTATGTGTTTGTATTTCATGTGTACTGAAAATGCAAATCTTCCGCATGGTTTTTCTTCTTTATTTTTTATACTTTGTCTACTACAGAATGGCCTACCACAGCTAAATCTGTTTCTACCTCTATGCTTCAAACATCAAAAAGTCTTATCAAGTACTTGCTTAATATTTTTAATAATATTTTGGAAATCATATCCCTCAGAATATTTAAGATATAGATGTTATGATCTGAGGTATATATTTTATGCTACTATTGCAGATATTAAAACCCCTTTGTTTAATAGCTGCTTACAATTTCGTGAAATTCATGGCTGCATGGCCTTGGGCTTGTAAAATATGTCTAAGTTTAGAATCTAAGAGTAAATGATAAAGCACACTTTCTTCTACATGAAGGTTGATGTGAAAGATGTAAAGACATTTCCCCCTAATTCTGAAATAAATCATAACCAATTAAAACTCTCATCCTGAAGTCATTTTAAACTAGACTGTGCTTTTCTTTTATGAACTGTATGCCTCTGAATATGTCCCCTAATGACTTTGACTTCAGCTCTTCATCTAAAACTGGAGGTAAAACTATTTCTGACTTTAAGCAAAAATGATTGGTTTCCAGTTTACTTGGAGTCTATTACCTTCATATCAGAAGTCAGAAAGTGACAGTTTGCCTATTCCAGTCCCTCCTAGCAATTCTGTATATGTGCTGCTGAAGTGAGCACCCTCCTAGCAACTCTGAGAGGGTAATCACAAAGAAAAAAAAAAAAAAGACGGCTAAGAGATTCTTTCTTTCCTTTGGTTCTTCAAGCTGAGAAACAAGAAGGGAGGAGGCAGAATCAATAAACTTCATCTGGGAACAGAAGCTATAAAAGACTTTCTTTTATATCCCATTGGATTGGCAAATAACACACTCATGATGATGGGTATGAGGGATTCCAGTGTTAGCACAGGGAAGACATAATGGACTTGGTCAAAGAGTAAAAGGATGGTGATTACGTGTCTGTAATTAAGTTGAATATTAACCAAAGTGGGAGGAGTGGGCTATAGCCTACCAAACAATGGTCATTTTCTTTTAATTTAACCTATGTTATATGTGTAAGTATATAACAACCTCCAAATACTACAGGACACTGTTTTACCTCAGTATCTTAGAAGGCTAATTCAGTACCCAGCACTAAAGTATAAAGTACACCATGGAATGAAGAAATAGATGACTAAAAGGGTAAACCTTATCTTACTGGTATAGTTAGTAAAGTCTGTCAATATATTTGGGATAGATCATATATTGTAAGATACCATGGACAATTAAATAGCTAGAAATAGCATTCTGAAAAAAAAAAGGCATTCTGAGTAATGAACATTATGTTTACTTTATGAACTGTCAGTAGAGGTCTGTTGAGTAAATAAAGGAGAAAGTTCCTGTTGATGTAGAGTAGGGCTATGTAAGAAAAATACAGAGAATTTTGGCAAATCTGAGAAATAGTCCTTGGTATGGAGTTCTGTGTTCCCATAGCATTCATACACATAGTAAGTATGACTTTCCTATGAGTTTTAAAATTAGTATTTTATACAGCCTTGAAATAAATGAAAATAACTTCCATTAGGCCTGTAAAGGAAATTGAAAATTCATGACAAGCAGCGTGAGATCACAGAAGAAAATTCAGAGGTCTAGGGTGCATTGCTGCAGGTGTTTAGTCAACAGTGGAGAATCAACATGAATTGATAACTGAGCCGTTTAGAGTAAATAGGAAGTTTGGGTACCACATCTAATTTTGTGTGTGTGTTTTCATGTTTTTGATTTGTCAAAAACTGGTTTAGCAGTAAAAAAAATTAATTTGAGTAAAAATAGTAGAGCTTGAGACCTCCAGATTCAGCAGTTTTGGCTTTCAAAGGATCTGTCATTTACAACTTGCTCACACTTCTATTTTGTGAGGTTAAGAATAATGTGAGTAATCAAGTATCGCTTCATAAATGCTTGAGACACATTCTTGTTACTTTTGAATATTATAACCTCTGAGAAGATTTTTTGAAAGGAAGATGCAAATTTTGTGATTGAGAATGCATTTATATTCTTGCTCAATCAGCGGTATTGCTGTCAGCATTGCTCTCAAGTTCATAAATTTACCGAACTTTGGGAGTGCAACACAGCTGGTTGGTTATTCTGGCTTATTTAAGTGACATTCAGTTAAGTATATGACTAAATATCAGACTTAACCACAGAGTAACTCAGTGGCCACATGTGGACATGGTTTTAGTCTTTCTTTCCAGTGAAAAAATGCACCTATCACCTCCCAAGAAAGTGACAAACACAGCACAGGTTACATCTTATGATGCGTCTTGCTGTCTTATTATTTTCAGTGCTTTACCTATCATTTCCCCAAGAGATATGATTGGGCTATGCTTGAATTCAGAAAACTTTACAAGTGAATTTATTACTCCTTGATATCCAGTTTCTCTCATATTTGTTCAGCATTCTTTAATTGCATTGTTAGTTTGTCTCCTGTATCAACCTCATTCTCCAGAAATATATTACAAACTTGTTTTTGATTCTCAGTGGAAAGTTGCCAACCCCAACATCCAGATTTAGTTAATGAACATTTTATTGCCTCCTAGAAAATGCATGCCCAGGTAATTGTAGATAGTCATGTGTCAAACATATAATGAGGGTAATACTTTTAAATATGGGGCAAGGAAATGGAACTAAAAGTATAAAATAATTAAGTAATATTTTTCCTGAAAAGAAAAGATACTTCAGCAGAAGATAGATTTCACTCTCTTCAGCTTCTTTGTTTCTGATTATTTTTATGCTATGAAGACAAAGATTGATTTTTTTTAAGTGACAATTCTCTGAAAGCAATTTCTGAGGATTTGTTATATCAGAAAGATATGTAGGATTCCATCTCCCCTGACAAGGACTTGTCAGTTGTAATATTAATGAGCATCTTCTGCATTTTATATGAAGAAGTATGTCTATAATAATAATATTCAGGAAGCGCCTTTTCCCACAGTATCATGGTATCATCAGCTTGATTAGGATTTTGGATATCTTTAATATTTGTGTGATACACATTTTATGACTTTGATAATTGTGTAATTCTCCATTTCCCATGAATCTCCCAGTGGGATGTTCACTGTCGTATCAGTGCATTTGTAGCAGTGGTTTCTCAGAGCAATCCTATTTCTGATATTGTTATCATGATGGAAATTAAAAATATTCATTGTTATTTTAAATCTAGGGTAGAAACAAATAATCTATTATATGATAAAGAGTGTACATATGCATAGAAATTGAAAAGATAGTAATCTTTTTTCTACAACATGTGTTTTTTTTTTCTTTTTTCTTTCAATAGCTCACCCTAGAAAACACAAAAGTTACTTAATGGCGTGAGATGAAAGAGATTAGTTATTATAACTAAATGCTTCAAGAGATGTAGGAAGTAATAAGATGTACTAATTCAGAGAGATAAAGAAGGATAAACAAGGTAGTATTCTTAATAGTAGGACACATTTTTAAATTAAAACTTAAGCTGTTTGAGAATTTACTTAAGCTGGCAAAATATACAACCTAGAGGAAAGTGAGAAACTTTAGTAGTGAAATCAAACTTACAAAAGTGCTGAAATAATAAACCTATTGAATTTTGATTCCCTTGCTAGGTTGAGAAAAGAAAAAAAGTAAATAGAAGTTCTAATTTTTAGTGTGTATGTATATATGTTGTGTGTGTGTTCTCACAAAGGTATAGATTGAATATATTCAAATGACCTCTTCTAAGATAGTGGTCCTTATTTGTTAAAAATCTAATTTTCATGCATGACCTGATTAAAATCTGCCTTTTTATAAGGTAAAAATAGTGTGTTTTTTTTTTATATACCGAGATCAAACTCACAACCTTGCGCTTGCCAGGCAAGCACTTGTGCCGCTGAGCTAAATCCTCAACCCCCAAAAGTGTTTTTTTAAAAAACTATTTTTAAGCTAAATATTCAAAGGTCAATGTTATGAAATCAAAGCATCACAAGTTAATTAAAGACAAATTCAAAGTACTTTCCACAGTTGTCTTGTAATACAAGATTGGAATCAGGTTACAAGAGTAAGATCAAGTCCAAACTCTTTTCAAGGCCTTGTGGTTTCAGTGGTGAGATTACAATCACAAATCCTGTTTTCTCTTTATATATGCATCCCTTAGAAGTGCATAGGTCTTAACAAAGTAAGAAGGTGCCTTGAGAATATCAAAAGGACCAGGAATGTTGATATTTGATCTGATGGTAAAGGCTTTCTCACATTAGTTATAAATCTCAAGAAGTTATATTAATTAGAATACCTTCATTTTTCTCGCTTACTTACTTTACTGTTTTGTCCCACAGAAAGCAATTGTAATACGTCTGTGGAAAATACTATAAGAAATTGTATTGTCCCCTTACCTTAGAATGTAGAAAAATCAAATTTCTTTAGGTATGTGTGTAAAGTTGTTGAAAAGTCTTGAATGTGGCTAGCAGTGCAGGTTGGAATATCAGGTCCAATATGTTTTAGTTATGAAACAGCATATGATTTTAGATCGCCTGTCTCATGGAAACACCCCTTGTGAATTTACCAACATAAGTTCACTTAATATGAACTTACATCATGTGGTCTTCTGAACATAACTGTTAAGAATATTTTTAAACAACAGGTTGAATATACTGGCAAAATGAACCCTGTGCTGGGAGTGCATATCTGTTGAAAACGATATTCCTTAATGTATGGTGACTTAGTGAAAATACAGTTTACCAGGCAGATTTTCCTTAGACTTTTTCTGCCTGGTGAAAAAGCATACTTGTTCTTCATTCTTCCTTTCCATATGCACCATTTATGAGTGAATGTTTCATATTTATTTTTCATCTGTCCATTCATGTTTTTCCTCTTCAGGTGTAATCTAGCTCCTGTGGTGGAGTTTGCTGCAGATGTGGGAACTAAATCAGATTTTATAACCATGAATCCATCAGTTGTGCAAAGAGCATTTGGAGGCTTTCGGAATGAGAGTGACAGAGAAAAATTTGTGCATAGACTTTCCATGCTGAATGACAGTGTCCTTTGGATCCCTGCTTTCATGGTCAAAGGAGGAGAGAAGCACGTGGAATGGGTTAATGCATTAATCCTTAAGAATAAGCTGAAAGTGCGAACTGCCTATCCATCACTGAGACTTATTCATGCTGTCAGAGGGTAAGTGACTGGAAAGGACCAGTCTGTCCTTGGCACAATACAACACATAACTAATTTTCCCTAGACGAAAAGGAGCTTCAGTATAACCTCCGATACATATGATTTCCATGTTACAGAGTGCTTACCCCACTCTCAGTCATGAGTTTTGTTCGTATATTTACTATTTTAACTTACCTTCTTTCTTGAAAAATGGAATTGTGGAACTCTGCACTTATTTTTGTCTGCTCATGAACAAACTGCTGATATCCATTTTTGGTGCTAAAGAGTAATAAAAACCCATGGTAAACCTGACTCATTTAGAATAACAAAAACTTCGACAGAAGTACTAACTGGCTAGTGGGCAATATCACAGAAGTATACATGCTATATGTATTTAACGAGCAATTAAATCCCATCTGTATCTAACAGGCCTAGAAGTATGGTAGAAGGTTGGCTGAGATAGTACACTTTAAGTCACAGTTGTGATTTTTACGGATTAAGTCAACATTTCTCTTTTTAAACATAAGCTTAGGAGAAAACTATGGTAAAAAAATCTTTTTCCAAGAAGAGGCAAATGAATTAAAGTCCAAATCCAGTAACACACACAATTGTGTTTAAAACTGACTATTCACATGTAAGCACCTATGTGTGTTTATTGAAAGTATATTCAGTGCCAGATACTGTACATAGAAAAGTGATTAAGATCTGATCACTATCTTTAAGGAATGCACAGACTTCATGGTACAAAAAGTGGCACGTACTACTCTTGAGACATAATAAAGGAATATATTGTCAGGAGTTTATTTTTCCCATTCAGTACCAAAAGCAAAACATGAAATAGAAACAAGATTGAAACAATGGATTTTCAGTATATTAGGGTCTAGTTAAAATTGTATAAAGTTAACAGTAGTGAATTTGTGCAGGCTTTTCCAGACCTCTTTGTGGACAATGCCTGACTGTGTTGCTCAGGCTGGCCGCCAGGTTCTGGGCTTAAGCAACCCAGTGTCTCAGCCTCTTGAGTATCAGGTCAAGAGACAGGCACCACTATACCTGGCTCAGATATCTTTAAACATAAAAATTGCAGGTGCTTTAAGTAATTTATCAATACCCTTCTTCTTTGTTTCCTGTTACTCGCTTTTCTTCCACAATAATTTAGATACAAACCACTTCACTAGCTCCTAGATGTTACAGTCCAAAGAACAAGACTAAACTTCTGACCACTGTCAAAGCAAATGATATGCTTTGTTTTGGTTGCTGTGTTTTAGGTATTTTTGACTGGACTGCTTTTGAGTTTTCCAGAAAGAACACGTCTTACCACCTTCGTACTCATATATTTGCATATTCCTCTCTTAAAGTCAAGGGATTGAGTTCTAAGCCATTAGCAAGTATGTTAAAGTAGCTCTAGTGTCACCTATCCCTTCAAATGAGATGGAAATTTGTACGCACAGTGTGCCTAAAAGGCAATTTTATTTATGGAACTGTTGAAACTAATACATTAATGCACGCAATATTCCATTTCAACATAAAGTACTCTGAAATAGAACAGGAAGTGTGAATACTGATAAGGAAGATTTATATGAAATGAAAGCAAAGACAAACTCCCCAGAGACCTGTTGTTTAAGTGTCTACTTTATATCTCTTTTGATTTATCTCTCTGAAACCCTGTGTTTAACACAGTTTGGTAAAATAGTTTCATATCCTCTGTTGATTACTGAGGATTTTTAATTCTCATGAAAGCTTAGAGCACTGGTAAATGCATTTTGGAATGGACCTAATCCCAATACTAAAATATGCTGTCCCTTCCAAGCACTGCACTTACTGACAGCTAAGATATTTGTCTTATCTTGTCGCTATATTGTAGTAATTAATTTTTAAAATAATTGTAACTAGTCTGACATTGCCTTGGTAAACTACTGTTTTGTATTAATCAGGATAAACAATTGGATCGAGAACTCACACATAATAATTAATATTAATAAATGTATATGATGTTCTGTGATGTCCTCACCATAGCAAGAAATTTTAAAGATACCCAAAATTACTGTATTGAACATCTTCACCAAGTTGATTTTTAAGAGACTAAAACTTTAGTTCAAATAGGTGTCTAGCATTTTTACACAATGAGAGTTTTTATTTTTTTCTTTAACATTTTGTGAACAAACTTTTACCGTCATATTTGAAAATCTTACAGTCTTTTAAAGTTGAATGAAAGGATTATTACATATATATGTAATATATATATATATGTTCTTTCTGTGTGTATATGTATGTGTGTATATATATATACACACATATATGTAAAGAAAGACTACACATGGAGATTAAAATAGATATATAGTGTTTATATACAGTATATTTATACATGTGTGTCTACTATATCTAGTTTTCAAATATATGACAATTTAACTACATAATCCAAAAATATGTTTTTCACAATTTTTTTTTTTTTTTTTGCGGCACCTAGGATTGAACTCATGACCTCGTGCTTGCCAGGCAGGCACCTAGGCCACTGAGCTAGATCCCTGGCCCTTGTCTTTTTGAAACAGGGTTTTGCTATGTCGTTCAGGCTGGCCTTGGCTCACTTTGTAGCCCAGGCTGGTCTCAAACTCACAACAATCCTCCTGTCTCAGCCTCCCGAGTGCTGGGATTACAGGTGTGAGCCACCACACCCGGCTGTTTTTCACAATTCATATTTATTAAAAGAGCTATGTGTTTTATGAAAGCTTCTTAATTATAAATTATAAATTTTTCATAGAAAAAGCAAATTCAGTAACAAACATTTTTCTATAATTTTATAATACTTGCTTACTTTTTATTTTTGTTACCAGGAATTGAACTCATGACTTATTTGTACTTACCAGGCGGGCGTTGTGCCATTGAACTATAGCCCCAG
>RJWT010044019.1:0-11855 GCA_004365215.1 Cuniculus paca
GATACATGTATGTCTATATAGCAGCACAATTCATAACAGTTAAATCCTGGAAACAGCCTAAATGTCAATCAACAAATGACCAGATAAAAAAATGTGGTATCTATATATAATGTAATATTTCTCAGCTATAAATAATGACACATTGGAGACATTTGTAGGAATGTGGATGCATTGGGAAAATATCATGTTAAGTGAGATAAACAGCACACAATCTTGAATAACATATGGTATCTCTCATTCAAGTGAGGCAAAGTACAAAGAAAATGTTAAAGGATAGGCAGAAGGGGACAAGGGAATGGATCTCTGGCAATAGGGACATGGTCCAAGGGAACAAGGGCAAGAGATGAAGAGGAAGGGAAGGGGAAATAAGAATATAAGGAACTAATAACCTCAATTAATGTAAACAATGTATGCCATAACATGAACTAAGAAATAATATCAACAAATATGGAAAAGGGGATAGAAAAACCAGAGAAAGAGGAGGGTGGAAAGTGGATTAAAAAAACAGAAACACGCTGTGATACATACACATAAACTCTCTAAGATGATTGTAAATTGCATGAATTGCAAACATCTACTAATAAAATAAAAAAATATAAAAATAGGGAAACAAAATAGCTACTGTGTACAGTTAAAACACATGATTCACAAATATTGACTCCACTGCTACAGAATCTAGCTATGTAAATCTAAATATTTTAAATCTAAAAGTGAGATGCTTCCAGAATGTTATCAGAGAACTGTCCCTATAAACTGAAAACTGATATTACCCTCGGTCCTTTTGGATTCCTTAGTTTTAGTTTTAGTGCAGCAAATGAGCAGTGGGATACTGTTATTCAATGGCCAGATTGTCAAGAGGCCTACAAAAAGGAAAAGATTATAAATACAACTATTTTCATGCTTTGTTCAGGGTAGACAACTGAGGTAAGAACCTCAGAAGAGTGTTTAGTACTGTATTACCTTCAAAAAGGCTGTGAAAGACTAAATTATGGGTGACTTTCCAAAGAATGATAAAAATATGTTCCAATTATTTGCCATGTAACTTTATAGTTCCCTAAAACTTTGTTTGCAATGTAAGTCCCCATTCCACTGAAGTGATCTTGGTCATGTGAGTCACTTTGGCCATAGAACGTCAGCCGATATGATGGTAGCAAAGGTCATAAACACACATCTCCTTGGCTTCTCATGCTGCCACTATCACTTTGAGAAAAGCACACTATAGGTAGTGTATTAGTTAACTTTCTCATTACTGGAACAAAATACTCAACACTGAAAATGTAAAGGAGGAGTTTAATTTAGCTTACAGATTCCAAGGTTTCAGTTTTCAGTTGGCTGACTCCAAGGCAGAAATATGCCAGAAGAGTGAGACAGAGCAAAGCTAAACTTTTCGTAGTGTTTAGGAAGCAGAACACAGGGGAAGAGCATAAGCAAGAACTGTATCTTGAAAAGTTACACCACCAGAGATCTCCCTCTTCCAACAAGGCCCTACCTTCCAGGAACACATTCAACTGATGAGTGTAGTGCCCCCATGATCCAATTACTTCTCCAAGAGTCTCTGCATTCAGTCACATTGACAGTTAATAACACTGGTGATTACTGTTCCTTCATTGTGGCACCAGAGTGGGATCATGGGACAATGCCTGAATGTTCTGGCAGCCTAGACGCCAATCTGGTAACACAGAATTACAGCTGATGAACAGATCTGTGAATGAGAAATAAGTGTTTTCTGTGTTCAGCAACTGAGTGTGGGGCAGTTAACAGCCCAATCGCAACAGTAACTGGGAAGGGTAGGGGCACAGCCCCACAATTCTAACTTCAGTCCTTGGATTTTTATGGGACTCCATTCATGATTCCTTGTCATAAATCACTGCATCTGAGAAAACTTCTGTGTAACTCTCTAAACCAAAATTATCTTAAAGTAAAAGAACAACACAGAGCATTTCTTCCCCAAAAAGTTTACTGACATATAAGAAGTCAAATTATGAAAAATATTTGAGATAATGATATATTGAAAGAATGATAAATCTTAATTTTCATAGTACTAATTAGCCTTTTCATGGCAGGAACAGAAGTTTAAAATACAGCTATTTCATCTCTTTAGAAAGTATAGATGATGTTTGAAAACAACATTGAAAGATATACATCAGAAGTAATATCTTTGAAATATTCTTTTTGTTTTGTCTTTTGATTCCTTCTTTGCTGTTTGCCTTATATACCTACTTTTTGCAGTCATGTTTATAGCAAATATTTATAGTTTTGCCTACGAAATATAGTTTAATATGGAGACATGCTGAAGGCAAGTATAGAGTTAATTAGAATTAAATACATAACATAGAACTTTTAAGATTATTGAATTCATGTAATTTATTTTTATGGTTCCAAAAAAGAATATTTTGCAATTAAATTGGAGCAAAGAAGTTAATAACTTGTTTAATAAAATATCAAATTCTCAAACATTTCAATATTAACTATCAATGCAAACACCAAAAGAAACACCTAAGCAAAAATAATCTATAATTTTAAAGATATATTAATATCTAAAATCACTATTACTAAATTCATGAGTATTTACAGTTAATGAGAGGTAAAATACATTTTAAAACATTCATAGTTGGTGTATACTTACATTTATGAATATTTCATATATATTTATACATGCTTGTCAAACCAGGTAATCTAGAACTGAATTTCGTGTTTGCTATGCTTAAGCTCTTACTAAAATTTCTTCTTAGTACCATAAATTATTTATAAAATGAACAGAACACAGATAAAAATAATATTAAAATGGTCAAAGCAAATAAGATAATAAAGGGTAATTATTATTTTCTTCTTTTTGCTATTGTACTGGCCTACATGGTATCTTCAGCACATTGGTCAATAGAAATAGGCATAGAAAAAAAAATAACAAACTAGGAAATAAAATGTAGTAGATAGGATAAACAAACAAAATGTTTATTTGGAAAGAAATTAAATGAAAAAGCTCACAACTGCAAAGGGACGTATACAAGAATGTTTATAGCATCAGCATTATAAAAATACAAAAGTCTCAGTATAACCATTATTAAGAAAATATACTGATGCATTATAATACATCAGCTCAGTGGAATATGTACAGCATTGGGGAATAAGAATTTATTTCCATCTTCATACCTCAACTAGGATTAATTTTTATAAGTATATTGTCCTTACGGATTTACTCTAATCAGCATCTACCGCAAAACTGAAGAAAGATGAATGCAAATCTAAACAAAATTGTTATCCACCACCAAGGTAAGATGAGAATGGCTATTGAATAAAGAATCTACAACACCCATCTAAAATGATGATTAAAAGAATGTAACCACTCAGAGACTCAGCACATGTGTCTGGAAAATCTTATTTACACAACTGAGTAATTTACAAATTTAATAGGTACAATAAAATAAATCTGACCTCTTATTTCTTTATTCTCTCTATACTTACAGAATCACCTCCAGAGTTATATATGTAAAGAACTGCCACAGAATGCCCTAATTTTCTTCTCTCCAATATTGTTTTGCCAGCACCATAAAGTATTAACTAATGTTGTTCATTATTGTACAGTGTAGAGTGCTGCTTCTGCTAAACAATTATGCAATCATAAAACATTTCACATAGTTGGCTACATTTGCTGTCATTTCACCACAGACTACCTCCTAGACTACTACTGTTGTAGTCAAATGGAATCTTCAGTAATAGAAATATTTTGTAAAAGGAGGAGCTGAAAATGTCTAACAATATATTTTAGTGTTGTAGCTGATCTTTCACATGAGAATAGAAATCTTCAAAAATTTTACTGAAGAATTCAAATATAATCATTAGACTAACATGGAGCTGCATGTAAGTATACATTTTACAAAAATATAAACATACAGAATTTTCGTCATGCCTAATATCATTATGCCCTCCTATTTTCTTCATTTTACACATAAGAAATCAGAGGTTCAAAGGTATTCCATGACTTAATTAAAAATCTCAAGTTATATGATGTGAAGTTGAAATTTAAAACCAGTGCTCTTGATAATGACAACAGTTATCTTCCCAAAATACTACAGTAAGTATTTGTACCACTTTGGATACACAGACAACTTGGGAAAAAGAACACTTAAAATGATGTAAGATTTCGGATTCTGTCCAACATGAAATAACAGACAGAATTTGCTCTCCTATATTAAACAATAATCAATTAGACACATTATATTAAACATCAGTTTCCAGAAAATAGAGGCAGCACAGTGATCCTGAAAGAGAAGAAACAAATGATGTGAATTCTAGGATATCCCCAGGTTTTAAGTTGGAGAAACCTATCAAGCTGCAGTACAGAGGGAAGGGAATCCAAGCGGCAAAGTTAGAATCCTAGGGAGACCATGGCAGGCTGCCAGAGATGACAGCATTGTGTACCAGACAAGAAAGAACTGCACAGGGAGCTCCTGACATCAGCAAAGGGTCACTTGTAAGTAACTGAATGCATCAGTGTGTAACTGTGAAGAAAGACCAATCAGGAAAGGTGCCATCTGAAGGTAGAGCTGGAAAGAATCCCTAGAACTGATACAGTTCTTGCTCTCACTGCCTGTATGGAGAACTTGCTAATTCAAAAAGAATCAGGCAAACAACTTCGGAAGTTATTGCCTCAGGATTAGAGCAAACTTATTGCTATAATGATGCTCTGGTTCCACAGAACATGGCTTAAAAATAAGCCACAGAGGAAAAAAGTTCTTCCAAGTTACCAGGGTGAACATCTGTCCTAGTGTTCCCTGGAATAGATGGGCAAGATTCCTGGGTGAAAGATGTTTAGTTACAAAACTGGAACACTCCCAGAAAATTGAATAAGGTGATTGTTCTAAAAATTTTATGAGATTTGTAGAATAACAGACATATCCAGAAAGGAATGAGAAAAATTTCATGAAATCTGAAATTTGATAAAATATCAAGAAGCAGAAAAATATGATAATGATAAGAAAAATAAATTGATAGAAATACTCACCAGAAATGACACCAATGATAGAGCACATTATACATTAAAACTAGCCTATATGTGCAAGAAGGGAAAAAAATTGTCCATTCTAAAAAACAGATGTGAAACATCTGAATTTCTAGAGAAAATAAAGGCAATGGATGAGATTATAGATGCAGTAAACTGGATGAACAGCAGTTAGATATGGAAAAGGAAAAGATTAGTGAACTTGAAGACACAAAATAACCACAAGCTAAGTCACACACGCACATACACACACAGAGCAACAGAGGGTCATAAATAGAGCATCCATGAGACGTAGCACAACTTTGAGTGGAGTAGACTTAATTAACATGTACTGAAAGTGCTTGAGAGAGAGGAGCAGACTAACTGAAAAATTATTTGAAGTCATAATGCCTAAAAAATTTCTAAATTTGATGAAAACTGTACAGTCACATATCCAAGAATCTCAAAGAACTCCAGGTTTTAAAGAAAGAAGAAAACTACAAAAAAAATCAGAATCAAATTTCTTTTTAGGAACTAATTCAGACCCAGGCATGGTGGCTCACACCTATAATGCCAGCACTTGGGAGACTGAAGCAGGAAGATTATCATGAGTTCGAGGCCAGTCTGGGCTGCATAAACTAGCTCAAGACCAGCCTGCACTACACTGAGGAGAACCTGCTTCAAAGAAAATAAAAAAAACCTAATTGAGAGAAAATATTAAAAGCACTCAGAGGAAAAAAAAAGACATATTGCTTTCAAAGCAACAAAGATATACATTAAAACACATTTGCCAGAAATAATTTAAGCCATTACCCAGAAAAATATTATTGAAGTATGGAAAAGTACAAAAAAAAGTGTCAACCTAGAATTACAGACCCAGCAAAACTTTCATGCATGAAGGCAAAATATGGCATTTTTCAGATGTACAAAAGCTGAAAGTATTCATTGGGTGCAGGTTTATTTTATAGTTAAGTGTTAAAAGAAATTGTTCAGGCAGAAGGAAAATGGGAACTGAGCAAAGGAAATATGAGACCACAGAGATTAATGAAGACACCAGAAATAGAAAGTTCATGGATGAATATAAAATAAATTTTGCTTTTTTGTTTGAATTAGAAGTTCAAATGGATTGTGTAATCTTCACACAGAAAGAAGTAATCGTTTAAAAATAATGACGCTTCAGGGAGTTCCCATATGTAGAAGTTAAATACACAACAATACTATAAAGAAAGAGAAATGGAAATACAACAGTAAAGTCCCTATAATGTATTTCAACAGGGAAATTTTGGTATGTGATATTATGATATTTGAAGACAGACAATAAGTAAAAAAAATGCATGTTACAAACTCTAAACCAACTACTAACAAATGGTACAAAGAAAGATAATAAATAACAGGGAATATAAAAAAGACTCACAAAAATGTAATTTTGAAGACTACTGACAAAAAATAAAAAGGAGAAAAGAACGCATACAATACACAAAAACACAAGGATACAGTATATGTAAAACAAACCATAGAAATGATAATTATATTTAAATAGCCTAAAAATCTAACTAAAAACTAGAAATGACCATTTTGGATAAAATAAAGAGTAAATTACATGCAATCTATTGGAAAAGAACTTAAAATATGAGTATAAAGATATAAAAAGGTGCTGGGGATTTAGCTCAGTGGCTTAAGCAGCTGGCTGGCAAGTACAAGGTTGTGAGTTCGATCCCTGCTGCCGAAAAAAAAAAAAGATATAAAAAGGTACCAAACAAAAGAATGTGGAAAATACATTGTGCTAACATAAAAAATTGATTTTTTTCATATTAGATGAAGTAAATTTCTTGGCAAAAATATTACTATAGATAAAAGAGAACATTTCTTGATGATAAGTAAGCCAATTCATCAACAGTACATTAAAATTCTAAATGTTTATGTTTCTAGTAAGAGCTTTAAAATACAAGAATGAAAAACTGATATAACTTTAAGGAAACATATTCAAAGCCACAATTATAGTTCAATATTTAGTCACCTTTTCTTATTCTGTGATGGAACAATTGGAACGATCAGTAAACAACATTGTCAACACACATAGACCCAACAGGGCACTTATAAAAACACTCTCTCAACAGTGCTGGAAAACACAGTCAAATTCACACAGAACATTTACCAAGGTATCTTGCTTTGCAGACAATAAAACAAATATGAATAAAGCTTAAAAATAGAGCCATGTAAAATACACTCTCCAACAATAGTGGATGTAAACTAGAAATTGCTAACAGAAGGATATATGGGTAACCCTGAAAGATTTGTGAACACAGTAGCATATATGAAAATAACTCAGGTTTAAAAAATAAAAAAGGAAATAGGGAAGTGTTTTGAACATGATTAAGATAAAAATAATTCCAAAATCTTGTGGGATGCTTGTAAAGCAGTACTTAAGGAAAATTGATAGCAATAAATACCTTATGGTAAAAATAAGAAAAATATCAAATTAATGACATCCGTTTCCACATTAAGAAAAAAAAAAGAAGAGCAAATTAAAACAAGAAAGGAAAATAATAAATGTCAAAGTACATATAAGTAAAGTGAATAACAATCATGGAGAAAAACCAATGAATCCAAACTCAAGTTTTATAGAAATATATAAAACAGACAATCCTCTAGGTAGCCTGGACATTGTCAGAAGAGAGAGAAAATGTAAATTATAAATATCAGGAATGTTACACAGAAATTATGTAATACAGAAAACTGAATAATATTATGCCAATAAATTTAGCAACTTAGATGCAATCGGCTAATTCTTTGAAAGATTCAAATTACCAATACTCATTTAATAAATAGATCATATAAATGACTTTATGATCTTTGTAGATATTAAAAGTATGGCTAGCAACAACTTTTCTGTAAAGAAAAGACAAGGTTGAAATGGCTTTATCAGTGTCTATTACTGAACATTTACAGGAAAGATAATAGCAGTTCTGCACATGCTCTTTCAGAATACCAAGAAGACGATAACACTTTCCAATGTATCCTGTGAGGCCAATGTTACATAAATACCAAATTCTGACAAACCACAAAAAAAAAAATCAAAGAAAAATACCTTTCTTGTACATAAAACAAAAATGCTAGGCAATATTTCATTAGACTGAATAGATTCAATGCATTATAACTGGCTGAGATTTATTATGTTAAATAGTTGCTTTGATAATCAATGCAATGTGCCATATTAACAAACCAAAACTGATAAAGTAAAATATGATGATTTTAATACATGCACACATGTTTTGATTACTTTCTCATCAATGAGACATGATACCTGACACCCGCAAGTTAGAGGAGGAGAGATTTATTTTGGCTCACAGTTCGTAGAGGTTTCAGTTCATAATCATCTGGCTCTAAAGCATGGTGGCATGCTAGAAGACAGAGCAGAGGAGAAACAGTTCATGGTATGAGAGACAGGAAGCAGAAGAAGGATCCAGGGAGAAGAAGGTATATATACCTTTCCAGGTCACCCCCACAGTGATCCACGTCTTCCAAGTTGTGCCTCTCAACGTCACATCCAGCTATAAAATTATCAAGAAACCAATCTACTGATGCATATCATACCCTCATAATCCAATTATCCCCAAAGCCCCACCTATGAGTTCATGAGACTTTGGGGAACCATCTAGTTGCCAACCATAACAACACATAAACATATGATAAAGAGCAACATATACTTCTAATAAAAAATTATAGATAACAAGGAATAGAAGTGAACCTCTTCATTATGATAATGGCCATCAGCAAAATGTACAGCTAACATGATATCTAATGGTAAAGGACTGCATTTTTTTCCCTCTAAGATCCAGAGTGAGACATACATGTATGCTTTCACAATTTCTACTGTTGTTCTTTCTATATGTGATATGTAGCCAATTTAATAAAGCACAAAAATGAAATACAAAGCCTCCCATTTTGGAAAGAAGAAATAAATTTGGGTCCATTCATAGATCATATACTTGTCCATGTAGAAGTCTGATATAATCTTCAAAAAATATAAGCACAAATAAATGAGTATAGAGAGGTTGTACTGTAGAAGATTAATATACAAAACAAAGACATTATTACATATTATATAAAGAAATATAGTAACAATGAATGATGGGAAAAACAAATTTACCAAACAATACTATTGCATGCAAAATATCTTATTCTCAAAGCATTCATTTTATTAGTAATATAATAAGTATTAGTATAATAGTAATATGATTACTAGTATATTACTAATGTTAGTATATATAGTCATGTGCAGTGTCTTGGTTACTCTTTTCTCATTGAGACAAAATACCTGATGCCCAATATGAAGAAAAGAAAGGTTCATTTCTTACAGTTTTTTGGAGATTTCAGTCCATACTCAGCTGCCTTCAAGGCAGGGTGGCCTGGCTGAGTGGCAGTCATTCACAGCGACCAACAAGCAACAAGAGAGAACAGGGAAGAAACACACCTTGGTCCCTCCCTTATATAGTATGCTGGCTCCACCCCTGGGTGGGTACAGAACTCACACCACCAATCCCAGCACTAGACAATGAACCAATTGCAAACGCTAGATTCAGCCACTTCCATGACTGCATGAGGCTTAGGGGGCCAGCTAGACACAAACCATACCATATAGTTGATCAAATTGTACATTTTAATGTTTTTGGATTGTTGAACAAGAAGCACCCAATGAACTGCTACAAAATGTAAAGAAAACTATATTTTATATATCAGTTTATATTGATTTCTATATTAAAATTTTCCTGGTTATTTCATTACCCTATGAAAAGAAACATAAAATTTCTAAACATAAAATTAAGGTGCATTATTTCTAAAAACAGTTAATGTTACTATTCAATCAACTTAGCATCCTTGTTCTTCATAGTACTAATCTCTGTACTCAGACTTCCTACCTTGAGGATACCAGATACCTAGCAAATTCCAAGCATCATGTTAGAGCACAAAAATGCCCAATGCCAGAAAAGCATGATTTCTTCCACTGTTCTTTTTTTAAGAGTAAAATTTTGTGTAGAACTGCCTTCTCTCTTTCACAGATATACAACAGATCTCCAAAAACTTCTATTTTGTCTTGCAATTGATGACAAATTTACTTTCTTCTTTTCATAATAGGCTTAGCAGACTCTGTTGTGTCCACTTTTACATGCTTCCTAATTTCAACAAAGGAACACATTTGAAGGGTTAAGGACCAACATCTCTACCCCCAAATTTGGATCTCCAGTTAATGTATACTCCAATCTCAGAATCCAAATTCAGCTCTCCTGCTGACCTGTAGGCAAGAGGCACTCATGGTTAAATTCCTCTATTCTTCAAAAACTATGACTTTCTACAGAATTTCAACCAAGATTATCAGACACTTACAACCTCCAAGTATTTAATTAGTACATACTTCTGAAAATTTAGGGAAATATACCAATATGAGAGTGATCAAATGGAGGACAGAACTTACTGTAAAGCCAGTGTCTGAGTTCATATTGCTTCTCCTAAAATATATTTTAACTTGAGTACTAGCAAGGATTTTTGTAGATTTATCATAGAATACTTCTACTCTACCTAACATTGGAAAGACAGACACATCAACTTACAAAAAAATAATTCATTCCAATACTGTTCAACATTTGTATCTTATAAACATACTTTCTCTCTTTCAATATTAAGAGTTAATAAAACTTCCCAGCAAAGATATATGGAGTCATTCTATAAAAAGACTTATCCACAGTCTTTTCATAAATCTCCTATCTATTTTTTATGCTGATCACTTTTGAAAAGCCCAGATGGCAGAATCCCTAGCATGCATCTCAACCACTCTGGCCCCAAGAACTGGCCATGGTGTTCATAACCCAGAGGATTTCAAAGAACTCTCTGGGGCTTTCTGTCTATCAGTGACCCTAATTACATTGTCTTGTATTGTCATAAAACATAATTAAGAGAAAGGAGGCATTTGTTCACATACTATAGCATTTGCTACATTGCCTGTGAGGAAGAAACTGGTTAGACAAAATGACAACACTCTCTGCTTAACATTTTTATACAGTGCTCAAAACTAGCAATTCTTAAATCATTTCTGAAGTCTGGAAATTAAGGATGGATAACAGTCTCTCAACTGCCCTTCACAATCATAATTCAGCCTGAAGAGTTAATAAGCCACCTCAATACCAATCCCCCTACCCTAAGCAGACATTTTTTTTCCACATGGATGAACACAAAGAAATAATCAGATAGAAGATTTTCTTCTAAATTAGGTCTCTTGTTTGTAAACTGAAAGAGTGCTAATGCAGTTCAAAACCGACTGTGCAGCACACATACCCATTCTGCTCAGGCCTCTTACAAAGAGAGAGAGAATGGGGGGTTTTGTTCTATTCTTCAGGCTCCTATGTGAGAGTCCATTCAAGCAATCCAATACTTTTCCCTCACTCTTTGGGTCTCTCTCTCTCTCTCCGTCTCTCTCTTTCTCTCTCTCGCCTCTATAATACCACTGTCTCGCTTACTCTCTTTTCTCTATAATACCAGCATTAGAGGCAGGCAAGCCGCAGGCTGTGAGCGAGCTTTGATGTCGACCTCTTGCATCTCCTGATAGACCTTCACTGGGGGCCAAGGAGTGGAGCAGGGAGGGCATGTGTGGGAGAGAGGAGGATGAAAGGCGGGATGACAAGGGCTGAGGATGTGGACAGATTCCTGCATGTTCCAATAGAGGCTTCAGGAAACAAAATGCCAAGCCTTGTGATTACAGGGGTTATGAACCATCTAAACTTCAGAAATGATCATTGAAAGTACTGCTGAACGTAAAGAATCAAATTATTGTCCAGGCTTTTGGCTGAAATTTAAAGAAAAAAAAAGAAGAAGAAGAAAAAAC